>VDFB02041830.1:0-61972 GCA_007258455.2 Sequoia sempervirens
TTATCAAGAAGGAACCCTCATCTATCAATCAGGTTCATTCCTTCAAAAAAAAATTAATTATTCCTCGCCTATCATGAGGGTAATTATTATCAATCAATGGATCTCGCTCATCATGAGATCGTTTACCATTTATTTAATCAGATCAAACTAAAATAGATGGAGTCAACAACAAATCGACGAAATAAAAAATCAAAGTGCACAATTTTTCATCTATCTGTTCTTCCAAGTGCTAAAACTACTGGGGCACTATGCAATCTAGTTGGCGGGCTATAACAAAGCTCGGGGGCACTATTTCTGGTGGCACGCTACAAATTCCTATTGACGCGCTGTAAAATCTACCTAAAGCGCTAAAATTTTCGCGTGCTATAAAATCCTACTAACGCGCTATAGAATTGACCTACCGCGCTAAACTCTCACGCACTACCCTAACCTACTAACGCGCTACAGCTTTCTGTTGGCACGCTAAAACTCTGGTGCACTAAAACAGATTACTAGCGCGCTAAACCGCGCCTGTCGGGCGCTAAAACAGAAAAATACGTGAAAAATAAACTAAAAACTACAAGCACAAATTACGAGGAGGATTTGGGGTACGTACTGGAGGTCCATAGTCGACTAGATGTTGGTGACGTCGCACACGCTCGAGTCGGTGGGTGTTGTAAGGGTCTCTATCACAAGTTTATCAAAGTCAAATGCACAAATGACTTTTGAAAATGACCTTTTGAGCTTTTATAGGTTATTTTTGTGGGATTTTCATGGGATTTATTTATTTTTCTTTCTGAGGAATTAATTCTTATCTATCGCAAGGGCATTTTTGGACAATTTTGTCAAGAGATAAATTGTTTCTTCATCAATTCATCATCAAATCATCAAATCATCATAAAAATTCAAATTTTTTTGAAAAATCATAATAATAATAATAATAATAATAATTTCAAAATCCATCAATTTATCTCCCAAGGGGGCATATATCGCTATTATTTCAAAATTCAACATCTGGGACAAATCAAGGGCATATTTTAAACTTCTCGTCAATAATGGCAGTTGAGGCAAAATCATTCTTTCAAGCAATGTGTAAAAAAATCACTTCAAAGAGGGGCAAAATGTAGACACCTAAAAATGGTCTAGAGAATCTAATTAATTAAATATTATTTATTTGATTAATTAATCTTAAATTCATCTACTTAGTAAATAAATAGAAATATTTATTAGTTCCTGCCGGTAGGCAGGTATACTTATGCATTCACCTAGAATGCTTTTAACTTGCAGCATCAACCAATCACATTTCGCCATTTAACATATTACTTTTTTTTTTGTATAGTTTGAATTTGGAGAGCTATTTTATATATTGGAAAATTAGCATTTATCTATTTTTCTATTCGTCCGAGTAGCGTTATAAATCATTTTTGTTTTAAAAATTCGGGAAAATGCGAATGCATAAATTGATTAAATAAATTTAAGCAAAGGCATAGTTTATAAAACTGGCGTAGACGTACGTAATTCATGAATATAAATTAAATGCATTAAATGGCATTTGGCTCGAGGTATGCATCTCTATTACTTTGCGTGTGCTATTTTTGTGTTCTGTAAGCACATGTTCTGAGGACCATGGGATTTCCTATAGGTTGTTGTGATATCGCTATATCCAGAGTGCTACTGTGCATGGCATCAGTAATGGATTATGTAAAGACTAGAATTTGTTGCTTTCTTTCTGGTCTTGAGCTGAGGAACCCCCAAACGACGAGAGCTATTTGAGGTAAGAATTACCATAAATTCTTTCTGCCCTTTCTTCTTCTTTAGGTGAGATGATTAAGCATAGGTTGACTGTAATTACTTTCAGGATACCTGCCCTTTCTACAGATGTGCTCTGCTTCTGCTAATTGAAAGTGTTGGTCAAAGCAGGTGAATGCTTTTCAATATTATGGTAGAGGAGCAACCTTCTTTAACCACTTTTTGATAATTTCATCAGGGTTAGATTATTTTACGTCTGTGCATTTTACTTGCTTAATAAACCTCATTAATTTGGGGCATTTACCCTGACGGTGATTAAAACAAAATATTGATCTTTTACTTTTGTTTCTTGGTTGTTTTTCCATATTAATTCATTTTCGTGAAGTCTTGCTCAATCAAGCGCTTTAAGAGCAGACAATTAATGCTTAATCTACCTGCAGGAACTAATAAGAGCTAAGAAGTTCTAATAAAATAATTATTCTAGAGCTAAGAGCTAGGAATTAATCTACCTGCTTAATTTTCTGGTATGTGCTTGTGATTTCAGTTCTAATAAAATAATTATTCCAATGTAATGAAAGCAATTTCTCAACCAAGGCCTTGAAAAGATATAGGTTTTTTTTAGGTTTTCCTGATCACTTATATATTGAAAATATTTTTTTAGAAAATAGGAAAGCTGGGTTTTTGTTGAAGACATAAAATTTCCAGAGTCCATAATATTGTAGTTAGTTTTTATATATTAAACTGTGTAATTATTTTTCTCATGAAGTATGGTTTTGATTAGGATTTGCTATTGTTTTTGAATTCCCTAAACTTAGTCAACTTGGGGAAGATCTAGTGGGACATTTTAAATGTTGCTACATACATAGTTAAAAGTCATTGGTTGTTATATTTGTACAGATAGTTGAAGACAGAGAATTACGCACAAGGTATAATTACATTTTGAAGAAGGCTTGGGCCGGTGACACATTTCTGGCAAGACTAGAAGGAATTATTCAAGTTGCAACCTATGTTAAAACACTTTTCAATTGAGTGTCATGGTACGTTTGATTGTTTCATTCTATTGAAAGTAATACCTTCTTCATGGAAACATTTGACGTAGGTAAATTTCTTATAAAAATTTGGGTTAACTAGGTAAGCAAGTGGAAATCGTTTGCCAGCATCCAAATCCTAGGTCGTGTTAGTGGAATGTTTGGCACAAAACATAACTTCTAGATTGTTGGTTCTGTCAGTATAACTAGATTTGGCTATAATTAATAACCGGGTTTTGGTGATGTTCGTGAATAGACTCTCACTAGCTTCTTCTTATTTTCTCTTTTCTTTCTTCTGTTCTGTGATACTATACCGGTTCCGTCTAAATGCAAGAGTTAAGTTTGAAGACCTGATACCTGATTTCTTTCCATAGAGCACAAGCCTTAAAAGCTTGCACAACTGTATGTCAGAAATAGAATTATGGTCTCTTTTTGTCTATTGCATAATACAATTATTTTGTAATGGTTACTTATAAAATTATACACATGGGGTTTGGTAAATATTTCCATGCCTTATGCTTTAGTATAAACTTTTAGTTGTGATCTTTTCTAACAGGCTGAAAATGAGAACCTTCCACCCAAATTAATGAAGGAACTTGCAAGGGAGATAAAGAGTCTTTGATGAAGCACCACTGGAAAGCATTAAAGTAATCATTAATGATGACAGTTTCTCAATCATATTCACAGAAATAGAAGGACCAGGTATATAGCAAATGAATATTAGTTAAAGTAAATATGAATTTAAAATTTTAATGTTTTTGTATCCTTGATAAGTTACCCTTGCACTTGTGAGAGATCTCATTTCATCATAGTCTAATTTCTGTATTTTGTAAAATATAATAAAACAGTTGACCATGAATGTTTTATGGATTAGTGCTTTCTTTGTCCTGCAGCTGGCACCCCATATGAAAACGGTGTTTTCCGCATTAAACTTGTCTTAACTACTGATTTTCCACACTCTCCACCAAAGGGAAATTTTTTGATTTGCATTACTTTAAAATGTTGATTCTATAACTTTAGAAGGATTACATGTTTTTCTAGATGTGGACATTCCCTCTGTTAATTATTCTTCATTTCATATTCAATAGCTTCTAGTGCATGGATGCTCTAAATGGGTAAGTGCTTTAGAGGGAGTGTGTGTGTTTTATCATTTGACAATTTGTTTTTACTGCAGGTTATTTTGTGACAAAAATATTTCATCCTAATATTGCAAGTAATGGAGAAATTTGTGTCAATGCTCTGAAGAAGGATTGGAATCCAAGCCTTGGATTGTGACATGTTCTTGTGGTATGCTCCCTTCCCTATTGTTATCCATGAAACTTTATTTTATTAGCTGCGATTCGTGACAAGTATGATGATTGCACACTGTTGGAAAAATTGTTTGTAAATGGCATTCTGTATTTTGGTGAATTGCAAATCAAATGAGATTTGGTACTGTTGAAACTGAAGTGTGAAGTCAAAAACTAATTATTCAAATTTAAAGTACAAATTGAATGAGATCAATCATGGGGATAAATTGGTTACACTATTTCTGATAAGTTGTTCTAATAACATAGAATTTTCCCTGAAACTCTATTATTTGGGTAGCTTGAACTAGAGCTTCTTGTGTGAGATGACTGAGAACTAACCTTTTGGGGTACTAGAGATTTAAGTTTATCTAATAATTGGTATGGGTTAATGGGTTTTTTAGGTATCGCCATACAAAAGATATAAAAACTCTTACCAAACAAACAAAATTAGCCATATAATTTATAATTATAAAACATGAGATTCAGCCCCAAGCATCAATTAGTTTTTATCTTTCAATCTTTAATTTATTTGTTTCACTTTCTTCATTTAAAAAGCTTTATAAAAGAAATGTAATCTAATTCCACCCTATGTTTGCCCCTGATATGATCTAGATTTAGCCTAGGTTTGTTTGATGGTATTGGCCTTGGGTTTGAATAGGTTATGGGGTGCCATGTCAGAAACTTGTGGCAGACCTGGGCAGGGTACACCGTGCCCTTCCAAAAACTGTTCTAAAAAGCAATGTGATTGAACTCAACTTCCTCCTATGTTTGTTTTGGGTGTGGAGTGGATTTGGCACAGCTTTGTTTGAGAGTATGACCTGGGTTTGAACAGAGCAGGAAGTTCCTACACAAGTATGTTAGAAGCATCAATGAATGTTCACCCTTTCATTTTTTTAATTTTTTCATTGAAAAACTATTTTAAAAAGAAACGTGATTGAACTCAGCTTCCTCCTGTGTTTTCCTGGGTGTGGAATGGATTTGGCACAACTTTGTTTGAGGATATGACCTGGGTTTGAACAGAGCATGAGGTTCCTAGACAAGTACGTCAGAAACAGGTGGCAGACTCAGGTAGTGTACCAGATACCTTGCTTAAGCCTTGCCTGGTTGGTTAGAATCATTCATTATCTCCATTGAATTGTTAAAAAATTTCATTATCTTCATTTAGATTATGAATACAGCTCTAGCATCTAGTATGATCATTGTTTCATTGAACAGCTTCACAGTGTGCTAGGTTTCTACTTCTGGTTAGCCTCCTCTGAATAAATTAGGGTAGGACACACAAAAGGCGTATTTTGATTGACCCTTTATATCTTTCTGGTGTTATAACTATCGGCAAGTTCTATCTGGCATATTTTCAGAAGAGCTACAATTGCAATGTATAACTTCAAGCAGCAATTTTGGTATGATTTTTCTTTCTTCAGCTAAACTTTTATTATCTTTTCTTTTCGGGTTTTGATTTATTTCAGAGCATAGTAATCACCATCTAATTTGTAAGTATCTTCTCTTTAATGTACTTTCTTTTTTTAATTTTTTTTATGGTATTAGCACTTAGGTTCATTTTTTAACAGTAGCAGCACTGGGGTTCGTTTTTCAACAGTAACTGTATGTGGGTTTGATATTAGTAACTTTAGGGTTCAACAAGAAAATGTCAATTTCTTGTAGTTATGTTTTGTGAATGATGATATTGAACCATGATTTGTATTGCATTAGATTACAGATCTAATTGCAATCCAATCCCTGTATTGCCCAATGATATTACACTAGGATCAATAATGGCTTACATGCCCTGGCATATGAAACCCTTGTTGATGACCTTGAATAAACATGGGCATATGCCCTCAAAAATTCCCGATATGTTGTCACCAGTCTTGCTAAGAGCTACTCGGTGATTTTTTGTCTTCAGTTTGAACCAAAATTGGGCTCTAATGCTGCCAGTAAGGATTCTACAACTGCTTTTTTTGCCACTCTTCTGAATGATGGTGAAGGTGTGATCTCAGATGCTAATTTCTTTTCTTTTGTTTTTTTTTCTAATTGCTTCACAGCAAAAAATTGTATGATTCTCATCAGACGAACATTCTTCCACAGATACCATGACTATGAGCCATTCTTTATAGTATGTCTACAGTGCTCTACTAGTTTTGAGTGCGCTAGTGTCACAAGCATAGTCAATGCATACAAACATTGCACAACTGGCACTGAAGATGTTGATCAAGGTGATACAAAACTCAAAATTTCAACGTCCAAATTGCAAAAATGTAGGCGATCCAAGCATGATTTCTCCTACCATGTTGTCTAATTAGGTTGGTCATGATCTAGGGCTTTCCATATTAGGGATGATAACTATTTAAATCTTCACTTTAGAAGTAGATGGTTTTTCCAATAGACATGCTTAAAGAAAATACTCTTATGGTGCGCAGGTGAAAAGGCAAGCAGAGAAGTTTGCATAAATGGAGCTAAGATTCTGGATGCTTTTGTCACTTTGGAAGGCAAGATGCTTTTAGCCAGAAGTAAGGAAAAAACTACTTTTTTCCTTAGTCCAACTTTTGTTATCTTGTCCAACTTATGAAAGCAAAAACCTTTGTATCACATAGACTTACGTTTTTTATTTGATGTAAATTGATTTGATCAAATTGTTAATTAATAACATCTAGAAAAGTAGTTATATGGATGAGGCATTTATCTGCATACAATACAGATTTGACTTTTTTGTAAGTGTAAAGGTTCATTTATAGTACCTGGAGTTCTATGAACTACAGATTTCTATTTGATTATTGGTAGTATCAATTCCTTGTAACACACTAATAAAAATGCAAATGTTTAATTGATTTTTTAGATGGCAAGAGTGCATCATGTCCTCCAAAGGAAACCTTTTTGTGTAGGCTTCTAGAAGCATGTGACTCAGAAAGAAAAGAAAAAAGAATGAACGTCTAATTGGCAACTTATCCAACAAAACACATTTGAAAATTTTGGATAAAATATGCAGAAAGTTGCTAGATCTTGCCAAATTTTTTGAGTATGATTGGAAAATATTTTGTTTATTCTCATATATTATCCTATAATGCATATATTTGTTATTTTCTGAAATGAAATGACTTTGTGAACTACTCTATACTTTTAAATCTTTGTTTTCCCTTCATATGTCTTGGTTAATAGGCTTGTATCTACATATAATCAACTGTCAAAATCAAAGGGCATGTCACGAATCCTCTAGAATCTTCCATCACATAAAACATCTTCTAATCAAGAAATGAGACACTACTACAAGCAATAAAATTGTAGAAATCAGCCATATATCCTATCATAGTCTATTCAGCTCCACGAAGTCTAAAAAAAAGAAAGGTTCAGATTGACTATTGAAATGATTAAGTTAATGCATCCCATCAAGGTCTATTTAGATTTAAACTATCCCCAATGAAGATTTAATTCACATGATTCATTTTAGGCTTGTCTTGGGCATAATACATGGTTGAGACATTAATGACACTCCAAGATAAGGAGATAGTGATTTTAATGGCATGCTTAGCAACATGTAGCTACTGAATTTTGACATTGCTGTAGCATACAATATAGAAGGAAAACTGAAAGAAAATCTTATTTTTATTGAGATGTGCATAAATCTGTGGTACCTGATTTCTTTAATCAGGCAAGCACTAAAACATATTTGGAAGAACATTGTTAAAAACTATGAAGGATGGCAAAAGCTAGGCAATAAAGAACACATAAATACTCAATAGAAACAAAAGCTACTTGATTTCTCCAATCCTTCTGACAAACCACCACAACCAGCAAATATGTCTAGTGTTGACAAGCGACAATCATTAGATGTTTCTAATGCCCTTTCTGTAGGCTGATCTCCTGAAACTGCTTTTCCTTTTCTCTTAGCATTTTCAACTTCATCGACAAGAAACTTGCCTTTTTGGTTTCCTGCACTTTTTGAAGAGCTTAACTTGATGTTTGCAGGAATCTATTCATAGTAGATTATTGAAAATAATTATCTCTCCCACTCAAATAAACTCAATAGAAACCACACATATGTTGAAATTTACCAAATTTACTAGAACTTTTAAAAATTACCTGCTTCAGGGCACCCTTAATTGGATCATAGATGCAACTACAGAAGAAAACATGTTCAAAGATAACATTGCCAGGTGTAGGAGAGAAATATTGTTGTCGCATGACAACACATTTTCCTTTTATTGCATCCACTTCTATATTTACAAATTCATCACTATAATAAACCTGCAATGATGTGGATAAGAAATACCGTCAATGCTGATTGATGTTTTCCCTCAACTTTAAATATATATCAATATTATACACACTATAGCCAACCCCACATCAATTCATATCAGAGGTGTTATTTCAGGACATCAGAATAGTATAAATAAATGTGTTGATCGAAATATTCTTCAAGAGTGGAATGCAAAATGCTTGTACAAATTGTTGTAAGTAAGCCAGTAGATTCTAAAAGAAAGTTTCTAGGCAGATGCAACTATGAAGTAATCAACAAAACCAGAGTACATTTAGAGATGAAAAAAACTAAAATAGAAAAGGGTCACTAGAAAAAGAAATCTGCAGTTACCTTCCTTATGTCGGCAGTGTAGGCCTTTTCAAGCCCAACATCCTCTGGGCGAAATTTTTTTCAAGATTTTATCTTTGTTGGCTTGGATTCAGACTTCCTTAAGCCACTTGAGCTTTTGATCTCCAAAATCTGGCAAATAGCATAGGGTCTAAGACCCCTATTCCCACTTTCTTTGAACTTTTCTAAAGGTTCCTTTTCATCTCCAACAGCAGCAAACTAGCCTGGATCAACATAAATAAAATCATGCAGGTAGTACTCCACACCTTCATACTTAAATCCATCATTATTTTGAAGCATGTAGAGTTCTGAATTATGCTTCTCATCTTATCTTATTCTACAAGAATGACACTGGCCATTTCCCAGCCCTAAAGTGTCATAAGGAAGATAAAGGAAGGCACGACTCTCAGGTGCATATAGAGACTTGCAGAAGTATTCAACAGGCAGTTTCTTCTTTTCCATCTCTACTGCCCATGCCCTGTCAGCTTCATCTGCAATCAAATTTTCCTTCCTATATTGATAGCCCCAAGATCACAATCTGATCTCCACTCCTATTGTCTCTTTAACGTCATTCACATCAACTTGAAGGCATTGATTAGTCAAGAAGACTTCCCGTGGATTAGTTGCATTTCCTAACAAAGTTTCACTACCTCTCTGAAGAACTCTTCCATGGATCATTTTTGTGCCATTAGATTTCTCATACATATATTCAACAAAAAGAATAGTAGGAAGGGCCTCAGAGTGTTGGTTCTGATCTTTTGAATACACCAGAACTGCACTGCCCACAGCAATATCTTCATCAACAGAAACCATTTTATATAAGGGTTCCCCAAACAAAGTTTTACCAATGGATTGGCCCACCCATTTTATAGCTTTGCTACTTGACGCGCCTCTCCCTATTCTAATAATAGGTGAGAGTTCATTTTTGTCCAACATAATCAAATTAGTCTCTTCCTCATCCTCACTGTCTTCCTGGTCTTGTTCTTCCTCATCTTTCTTACTGTTCTCACCATTTTCCTCCTTTATTTCATCAGATGCAGAACTTGAATAGTACCCACTCCAAATGCAATTTATTAGCTTTGTAGTGGTTGCACGCATTTCTTGCTTGCAAATAGTTTCAAGCCGTGCACTAGCCCTAGGATTCAAATTCTTTTCTTTGACTATGACTCCCTTCTTTGTTAGAAATAGTTTTGTATGATGTCTCTGTTCCATCTTTGTTGAAAGGCCTGACACAAAGGCACTCCTTTGGATGCGTTCATCTGGATGCTCTACAAATTGCTGCAAAATAATTTGACCATGAACAACGACATACCTTTCTACAGCATCCAGATTGGGTGAGATAAAAGATGGCTCAGTTTTATCTTGGTTTGCCAGCTTCCTAATCACATCTGAGAAAGAAAGTTTTGAAACTTGGCTCTGCTCCTTCAACATTACAATAATTTTGATCGCAAGCCTGGTAGTTTTTAGCACAGGTTTATACCATGGTGAATACTGCTTAGAAGGCTTCCCAATCCTGTACCAAGCACCATCAGTGTGGATTGATATGAAGAGCATATTTGCTCCAAATTCTATCATCCATTCCTTGATAGCACTTAAATATATGTGGATTCCATGTGGCTCATTGTCTTTAGAATTTTTACTGCCTTCAGAGTCAGCATCCAAACAATAGCCACCACCATCATCTTCTGTCATGACACCTGAGCCAAATATTGCAGTATCTATCTCAGTACCACCAAGCATTGGAAGAAGTTCCCGTCGAACAAGCTTGGAATCAGAATTATATAAAGACCAATCATGCAACATCCCGTGGGGTAGATCTGCAGGATCTAATATACATGAATCATCATCATAAAAAAGATACTCATCCATTTCATCTTCAGTGGCTTTATAAAATGTAGGTAAAGGATAATCATTTGCAATTTCATTATCATTAATTTTGATGTAGAACTTCTTCTTTCCTTGAGACTTTCAACAAGCACTGCTTGCATATGTTATTGCCTTGTACTTGATGCTTCCTTTTGTCACTATTGTTTGCAACTACTAATCACATAAAGCTTAGATGAATCTCCATGCACAACTTTTTCACCTCGCTTTTAAACTGTGTTTATACCAACAAAACTATTTTAGGCTTGTCTAAAGCTAGTGAACTAGCCATTTTTACAAAATAAATACTAGGTTGTAAAAATAAACCAAACTTAAATTAGCAAATCCAGATTTTGATTTGAGCTGATAGATGCTACATGGTATCCATAAATGCAATTTTGCATGCATCCATCAACACATGTTAACTGTTCACATGTCTCTATGGACCACGTTGCCCATGGACCCTAAACATTTCACGCATTAATGCACCATTGCAAATTACTTCAAACTTTCCTAGCTATATTTAATACATTTATATTCCTTTCTCCTATCTAATTACTTTTTATAACTCATAGCTAGATGCTTTTTACCTCTCGGAAGGAACTCGACGCTTGCGTCACTTGTTTATATTAAGTTCATTATTAATTCTTCTATTTTATCATATTATTTCCCTCTTAATTAAATAAACAAAATTAAATACTTTGTTTTATTTAATTATTATCATTATTATTTCTTCTATACTTTATCTATTAATTCTATCTTAAATTAAATACACAAGCTTCAATAATTTGTGTTATTTAATTACCTCATCACATTTCTTCTTAATTAAATAAAGATATCTTAAAATCTTTTATTTAATTATCATTTTCCTTTTATTTTAATTTAATAAACAAATCCTATGGTTTGATTTATTAAATTATTTAATCTTCTTTTGCTAAATTTAAATAAATCAAAAATATTTAAATTGATGCATAAATCATATTCCTTTTATCACTCACCAATAAAATTAGATTTTTAAAATCTAAATTAATTCTACTGCCATTCACGGGAAGAGCTTTGTGGACAAACCTGCAGGAAATCCTCTCAATCCTCTTCCAACAATCTTTCCTCTCATCTTGCCTGGTGTTTTCATGGGGAGGAACAATCCTCCATGATCAGCTCCATCTTCTCATCTCATGCCATTCAATTCTCCAGATTGAATCTCAACCCCTACTGTGTTATCCCTGTGCAAATGTGCTACCGTGAAAGCTATAAATATAGGTCTTTGGCTATAGGAAATGGATCCTAACTTGTGCAATCTTACTTTGTAGGTTTTCCAAGCATCCAAGCATTCAAGCATTCAAGCATTCATCTAGCATCCGTCAAGTATTCAGCATTTGTAGTCATGGCTGCCATTATAGTAGTTTTATTATTTAATTATATAGGAATAGAGATAGTTTGAATTCTCATTCTCTAAGTGTCATTTAAATAATCTAATTAGCTTCTAAAATCTGAAAGCAAAGTAGATTAGAGAGATCTTTAGAGTTAGAGAGCAATAGGACAGCTTCAGAGGTTCCTATGTTTAAATTAGTTTAAATTTTCTTGAATTTTTGCTAATATGTCTTATTTAGAAGTGTAGAGGCATGCTTAAATTGTTTAACTCATTCTTACGCTTACATTTTGGTGCCCACAGTGGGGCCTAACCCCATATTCTGCATAATTTTTTGTGAAAAGTGTCTTACAGGTATCAGTGTGTTTGTTTTCGTGGAACCGTGGTTTTTTATAGCACGTCGGCTAGATTCTATAGCGCCTTGGTGGTCTGTTTTAGTGCGCCGGTCATCTATTTTAGCATGCCAGTGGTCTGTTTTAGCATGTCGGTCTTCTGTTTTAGCACACCGCTCAATTATTTTAGCATGCCGCGCCACTGTTTTAGCGCGTCGATCCACTGTTTCAGTGCCTTGACTCTTTGTCTTTATACATTTTTATTTTATTTTTTTTAATCTGGATCTGACGCATCCGCAGCCAGATTTTGTTCTTTTGTCTATTTTTGGTTAAAATTTATCAATCCTAGGATAGAAAATGGATAAAATTTATCAATCCTAGGATAGCAAATGGATAAAATTGATCAATCCTAGGATAGAAACTTTATCATTTCTTGTGGGATTAAAATTGAACATCATATTTTTTATGGAGCAATATCTCCATATAGATTAACTAATTTGTCTTTTGGGTTTTTAAAAGTGAACAAACTTCTTTGCTGTGATTGGGTGATAGTTTTATGCTCTCCCCTTAACTGGGTGCATCAAAATACCAGACTCACTTTTTCTTTACGGATTTTCAAACTTTTATTAAAACCTTTAGATAGGCCTGCCGTAGTGGGAAAAAGTACTCACCCTACAGGAACGACCTGAGTGGGGACAACCAAAATCCATGGTATTCCAACCCACTTAAAAATTTATGTGAATTTGGGGAAACCCTCTTTCAATGGAAGTGTGCAGGATAACCATCCCCAAAATCTTTGTTCTAAAGATTGGGAGGTCTCTTGAGGGAGTTTATCCATTTTCCACTCTAAATGAAAACCCTATCTAAGAACCTAGAAATAAAAGCATGCTTGTCAGTTCCCGAACATTGTAATACTCGGCAGTGCAGGGGCGGGGAAGAATATACCCTCAAGCACTCACCATATAATTGCCAAGGACTGTTTGCTCAAGGGATCCAGTATCCACTTCCGTCACTCTGAGTACGCATCTGGAAAAGACAAAAACATGGGCGCCCTCTAGGGGGTGACATGGCTGTGTGAGTCGACGCAATTCCAAGCTGTGGGCCGTTCGAGTATATAACGATGACCTTTTGTCTCTAGGAGTGAGTCTATCTGAAGTGTCTTATATATTATAAACCAATGAAAATCAAGAAGAATCATGCTTGATTCTTAAGAACATACACTATCTGTTTAGATTCTAGGATTTTAAAGTCAACCATTCTATTCTTGCTTGCTGTGTTTTCTTTCATTAAATTAAGATAAGATCATCACAAGAAACTTCAAAATCAAACACTTGTGAAATTCTCATGATTCGAGATTGGGTATCTACCAAATTTTTCAAGAAATCTCTTGTCAAACGAATCAGAAAGCCAAAGAAAACACTTACATACAAAAAACTCCTGAGAAAGCAATGATTTTTATATCAAAGTAGGAAAGTTCTACTCCAACATAGGACTTTTATTCATAGATATCACGATTTCTCTAGAGGTTATACGAACGACTATGTTGTAGCTCCCTTAGATTCACAAGAATTTTATCAAAGAAGGGCTCTTAGGCAACACCACAATCACAGTCAAAGAATTCATCCAGAATACATCCCACAACCAACCATACAATACGATACCAGACCAAGTGAGTTTCATAGAGTAAGATAGGTTCTTGTCTTAACGCATTACATTTCTGTTATAGCGCCTCACGACTCTATTCTAGCACTTCAGGTCTCTGTTTTAGCGCGTCATGGCTCTGTCTTAGCGCGTCATGGCTCTGTCCTAGCGAGTCATGGATCTGTTTTAGCACGTCGAGTCTCTGTCTTAGCGCGTCGCATCTCTGTTATAGCACCTCATGGCTCTGTTCTAGCGCGTACCATCTCTATTTTAGTGCTTTACATCTTTGTCCTAGCACCTCGCAGCTCTGTTTTAGCACTTTGGGTCTCTGTTTTAGCACGTCATAGCTCTATTTTAGTGCGTCGAGTCTCTATTTTAGCACGTCGGGTCTCTGTTTTAGTGCTCCAGAAGGTCAGAAAAATAGAGAGTTAGTAAGATAGTTTGTCAGTTTGCCCACATCGAAAACAAGGTTTTCATCAGCCCAAAAAAAATTTTCCAAAACACTTCAATCATACAAAAAGAAAAATTTACTATTATGCCTAGGTCTTGAAACATCTTGCAAAGTGTCCTTATCACTAAATCTGAGATTTTGTGTCAAAATTTCCCTATCAAGGATTTTATCATCCTTCCATCATGAAACTAGACACAACTAAATCAGATTTTTAATCAAAAACTTCGACACTTATCCAATCAAAAAAATCCAAGATCAAAGTCTAGAATAAAACTTTAACATTTGTATGCCTATTTTCATACGATCAGCATATCAAAGACAACAACAACAAGAAAATGAAAGAATAGCAGCCATGGCTAAAGAAAACCCTTGGGGACAATATAATAACATTGATCCTCTCACTAATTCACAAGAGAAAGAAATAACTGCAGAAGAAATCAAGAAAGTTCAACAAGACCCTCATTTCCATAAATTTATGGAAAAGATGCTAGAGAAAGATATGGAAAAGTATCTTCTGTTATTAGCTGACAAAGGTGCTAAGCTTCCTAAAGACTTTGATGTTAATCAACTCAAGGAAACGACCACACCTAACCCAACTAGTATAGAAAATCCAAATCAAATAGATGCTTTGACAAAAGAAATCCAACAATTACAATTGCAGTTCCAAAATATGCAATAAGGGCCAACAAAAAGATATTCCTTACAAGACATTTTCCCTTATCCATTCGACCCAAGCATTAACATGATACCATTTCCATGGTATTGTGAATATCTAACATACAACAAATACAATGGAAGAACCGATCCATTTGATCACGTACGGGAATTTAGAGCCATGAGCATAGAGTTCGCACATGAGGACTCTTACTTACTACGATTATTTCCAATAAGCTTAGGAAACACTTGCATGGAGTGGTTTTCTAAAATGGAACTCGGGATCTAGTCTTTTGAAGAACTGATCAATAGGTTCATAACGCACTTCTCATTCAACATCGAACATGGGGTGACCTTAAGAGAACTCTACAACACCAAACAAGCAAAGGGTGAAAAGTTTCTTTCCTTTCTCCAACGATGGAGAAGGCTATTTGCTAAATACCCTAGATCTATTCCTAAAGAGGAGAAGATAGAGATGTTCATTGATAACCTAGTGGATGACATGAATTATAGATTAGACTTACAATTTCCATCTACATTTGAACAAGTTATCGAAAAGGGGCTCAAAATCAAAGAGGCTCTAATCAAAAGAGGAATGATCAAACACTTCATTGAAGGTTCAAACAATAACAATTCCTCTAAAAACAACAACAAAAAGCCAAGATTTTGGCAAAAGAATAAGAATACTAATACCATGATCAATACACACACGTCCAAACTAGTATTCACCTTGACGCCAACCACTACAAATAAACAAAACAATGATCTTAATGTCAAAAAAAGTAGTGATCAAGGAAATAATCAAAACAGTGGAGAGACAAAAACCCAATCATTCCAACGACCATCCAATAAACAAAAATTCACACCATTAGGGCAATCATTGGAATCAGTCCTCAAAGAACTTTTAGATGAAAAACTTATTCAAGTACAAGAGGCTAGAAATTGGGACCCTCAAGTCAAACCATCATGGTGGAATGACTCACATTACTGTCACTACCATCAGAATAAAGGTCACATGACTGAAAATTGTTGGCAGTTAAAACATGCGATACAAGACCTTATAGATCAAAAGAAAGTATTTGTAGAGGGGCACCAAACAAACAAAGATCATACAACATTCAAAAATCCTCTACCCAATTATCAGAAGGGAGAATCCTATTCCGCAAACAACAAAGGTAAGAATGTTGGTTATGTTTATGACACAACGATCCTTTGTTTTTGTATTGCCAAGGAGGATGAAGAGTTATGCAATCAAATCAATCGAAACAACGACATTACATCTACTAATTTCGTACAACATATGGACAAATCTGAAAACCAAATTAATGTAATCACACTCAAAGGGAAACAAGAGTACCAATCGGTTAATGCCACAACAAGGGCACAATCCAAAGTTATATTGAAAGGAGTATCATTATCATCCCCATATGTGGATCCTCCCTCTAATCAATATAATCTCATTGATCAATTATAGAAAATACCGACACAAATATCCATCTTAGAACTTCTAAAGATTTCCCCATCACACAAAGAGGTTCTTGAGAAAGCTCTTGTATCAACCATAGTACCTAACAATTTGGATGTATGTCAATTCCAAGCTATGGTGGGACATCTATCTGCACCTCATTCCTTTCATTTTCTGAACATGATGATGTATCACTCACCCATCCACATAATTCCACCCTTCACATTGAAGTCCTCATCCATAAACACTGTGTAAAGCATGTCCTGATAAATGGAGGGGCTGGTTTAAATATTTGTACCTTAAAACTGATTCATGCACTAGGATACTCAGATGAAGCCATTGATACAAGAAGAAAAATCACAATCAAAGCATATGATGAGGAAGAAAGATCCTCTAAAGGGTTGATCATATTACCCATTCAAGTGGGACCTATTGTCCAAAATGTGGTTTGTCAAGTCTTAGATAGGGAACTGACATACAATATACTGTTGGGACATCCTTGGATTCATGATATGCAAGTGGTACCTTCCACCTATCATCAATGCCTGAAATTTCCTATCAATGGACAGGAGGTAACAATCACAGTAGACTATAATGAGACTCAAGCTTGTCATACATTGAAAACATCTCAGGATACATTAATACCTCACAATAGAGAATTCAACACATCAAATTCATCTAATGGTGAGCAACAACAAAGCTTCATATCAAAGTGGCTTCCAAAACAACAAAAATCACAAGAGATCAGGGTGGGACAATCTAACCCTTCAAATGTTGAAGAACAATTGGCTTCACTCTCACACCAATTCACCAACAAAGTATAGATAAGTGAAAAAGGAATAAGTGAATATGGTGTCAGACACTCTTTCCATCTATCACAGATGTTACCCTCCTTACAAACGTATGGACAGCCATCTATAACCACCCAAAAATCAGCACAATCTACAACAACATTAGATGGCAGATTTGTAAAAGCTAGAAACTTAGATGAAGAATTAGAAGATAAGGCCATACTAAATTGGCTTTATAGGGATGAGGAAGCTTCCACTTCCATGAGTAATATCATAGAGACAAATCAATATGGAAAGGGAAAAACTATTCGAGAGAAGATGGGATATTTAGGACAGGGACCTCTTGGGTTAAGGAAACAAGGCATAACAGAACCAATCTAGCCACTCACGCTCCAACATAAGGATAAAACTGGACTAGGATATGTAGCAAAACAAGTACCTCTTGAATGAGGGGAACAAAGCATAACGGAACCAATCCAAGTTCTCACAATTCAGCAAAATGGCAGAACTGGACTAAGATACATAGAAGAAGCAAGAGCAGAACTCACCAATAAAACTATGGAGTGTATTCTTCAAATGAGAGATAACTCTAAAATAGATTCAAATGAATATGAGTGGGACAACTTATTAGATGTTTCCTATGAAGATATTTAGATTGATGTTATCAAAAAGTATACCCCCAAACATGAGGAGGGTCAAAACTCGAGTTTTAATCCTATTGTCTTTGAAACACAAAATTTCGATGACTCAAGTGAAGATGAACATACATCGATTGAGATAAATGATGTGGAAGAAAATACCTTCGTAGGCCTTGACATAACCACTAACAACTTGGATGACATTTCCGTCTGAGCTTTCACAATCGCTGACCTCAACCCATCTAATGATTCATTGCCTTTACTGCATCTCGAGCTTATCGAGTGGGAACCTCAACACCCCATCAATCTCCCTATTTTTGACAATGACTCCTCTATTATTAACTACCTTTGCTGTGAAGAATCCAATACTTGTTCTACTAATGCTTCTTTTAATGATTCTTTTAGGCAGGAGGGTGCCAAGCCTTTCAGTTGCAAAAGTATGGAAATAAATGATGGATCTAATGGTGAAAACCATTCTATGGTAGTATTTGATCCTAAAATAGTAAAAACAAAGAATGCATCCAATGGTGAAAACCTCATTGAGGCACTAAAGGATGGAAGGCTTGACATCCTCCCACAACATTACAATGAAAGATAATCAGTGTTGATAGAACCTACACAGTCTATTGATATTGGCACAACAGAGAAAGTAAGAATACTACACCTAGCAGCATCCATGACAGATACAGAAAAGCTAGATTTTATCAAATTCTTTGAAGAATGATGCATCAATTTTTCTTGGTCATACTTTGACATGCCAAGCTTAGACACAGATCTTATTATGCATCACTTATCTTTACTAGCTAGCACTAAACCAGTAAAACAGAAACTGGGAAAGATGCATCCACATGTTGCATTATTGGTAAAAAATGATTTGAAGAAACTACTAGATGTTGGATTTATCATATCTATTGATTATGCTGAATGGATATCCAACATTGTACCTGTTTCAAAACTAGATCACACCATCAGAATATGTACTGATTTTCAGGATTTAAATAGAGCATGTCCAAAGGATGATTTTCCTTTGCCAAACATAGACATGATTGTAGATTTAACAGTTGGCCACCAAATGCTATCACTCATGGATCGATTTTCAGGATACAATCAAATCAAAATAGCTCTTGAAGACTAAGAAAAGACAACATTTACATGTCCGTGGGGCACTTTTTACTAGAATGTCATGCCTTTTCGGTTAAAGAATGTAGGAGCTACATACCAACGAGCTATGACAACAATCTTCCATGACATGATGCACACCTTCATGGAGGACTATTTGGATGATATCTTAGCCAAGTCTCACACCAGGGAAGGACATCTGGAGATACTAGCCAAAATATTTGACAGGTTGGAGAAATTTAAAGTTAGATTAAATCCTAAGAAATGTGCCTTTGGAGTAACATCAGCAAAACTCCTTGGATACATAGTTTCTACAAAAGGAATTGAAGTAGATCCAGCAAAAGTTAAAGCCATCATGGAAATGCCACCTCCTAAGAATATTAGTACATTAAGATCTCTACAAGGCTGACTATAGTCCATCAGAAGATTCATCTCTCAACTAGCAAATCGGTGTCATCCATTCAACCATCTTTTGCATAAAAATGTGTCTTTTAAATGGGATGAACAGTGTGAGAATACTTTCAATCAAATCAAGTATTATTTAATGACACCACCAATCTTGGTGCCATCTAGTGAAGACAAGCCATTGTTTCTATATATCGCAACAACAGATATTTCTTTAGGAGCCTTGCTAGCACAAGAGGATAAAGAAGGAAAGGAATAGGAAATATACTATATCAGCAGGACACTCAATGGACATGAAGTAAACTACACCTTCATTGAAAAATCATGCTTAGCAGTAGTATTTTCAACACAAAATTTGGGACACTATATGCTCACTCACATTGTCAAGCTCGTTGAAAAAATTGATCCCCTCAAGTATTTACTGAACAAGGCAACTTTAACAGGAAGGTTGGCAAAGTGGGTCATGCTCCTCAGTGAGTTTGACATTTAGTATGTTGAAAGGCAAGCTATCAAAGGACAATTCATTGCCGACCAATTAGTAGAAGCTCCATTGTCAGACAATCATCCTATGACCATGGAATTTCCCGATGTAGATATCCTCAATATTACAACACAACCATGGAAACTCTACTTCGATGGATCCTACACACAACATGGATCAGGGGCAGGAATTTTATTTGTCACACCTCTTGGGCACACAATTCCATGATCTTATAGGCTTACCTTCCATTGCACTAACAATGTGGCAAAATATGAAGGTTTGATCCTTGGAATTAAAGTGGCTATTGATTGGAAAATCACAGAACTATAGGTGTATGGAGACTCTCAGTTAATCATCTATCAAGTCAACAATGATTACCAAACTAAGGATGACACACTGATTTTATACAAGAGACTGGTAGATGATCTAAGGAAATACTTCATAGAAATCAAATTTGAGCAGATACCAAGATCAGAGAATAAAGTAACAGATGCCATGGCCACAATAGCATCTCTTCTACAAATGCCTGAAACACAAGATCGTTATCTATTTATTGTGGAACAAGTGTCAAATTCTGCATACACAAATCCAAAATCCCAAACCATAAGCCTTTTGGATAGTGCCCAATCTTCCATTTATGGAGACATTTATACTTATCTAAAAGATAATATCTTACCACCAGATCTTTCTCGCAACCAAAAGCACAACTTCATACACCAATCTGCCAAACATACCATTATTGATGACACCCTTTACCATCGAGGCCTAGATGGTACTCTTTTGCATTGTTTAGAACATAACAAATTTGCTTCTGCTTTATATGAGGTCCATGAAGGAATTTGTGGCACACATTCAAGTGGATTATCTTTAGCCAAGAAACTCCTTCGTTTGGGGTATTACTGGCCACACATGGAGCAAGAATCTTATAAGTTTGTCAAGAGATGTCAAAAATGTCAGATTCATGGCAATCTTATACATGCACCAGCATAGGAGCTCCATCCATTCACAACTACATGGCCTTTCTATCAGTGGGGATTGGACTTGGTAGGGAAAATTAACCCATCTTCATCTAATGGACATAAGTTCATTATCATCGCAATAGAATATTTTACAAAATGGGTGGAGGCAGTTCCCTTAACCACAATCACTGGGAAGCAAATATCATCTTTCATACTTAATTATCTCATTTGTAGATATGGGATACCCTAGTCAATCATCACAGATAATGGTAGGCCTTTCAAGAACCAAGACATCCAAGAGCTATGTGAAAAGTTCCACATCCAACATTGCTTTTCAACCCCGTATTACCCTCAAGGTAATGGACAGGCAGAAACTTCAAACAAAACAATCCTAAAGATTCTCAAGAAGACTGTAAATGAGGTAGGGCGTGATTGGAACGTTCAGCTTAACCCTACTCTTTGGGCTTACGGGACTAGCATTAGAACACCAACAGGAGCTACACCATATGCTCTTGTCTATGGATCAAAAGCAATATTACCTATCAAGGTAGAAATTCCATCCCTTTGAGTTTCACTAAAGGGACTCATTTCAGATGAGGATTATAAGATCTCTAGACTTCAAGAATTAGAGCTACTTGATGAACGTCGACAACAAGCCGTCAATCATTTGACAACCTATCAACAAAGAATGTCTAGGAGCTATAATCATAGGGTTAAGCCTAGAGTCTTCCAGATCGGAGACTTGGTCCTATGGGAAAACCCTAGAAATCAAGTAGATAGAGAAAAGAAGGGAAAGTTTGAACCTAACTGGATAGGGTCTTATGTCATTATATTAGTCTATGGATCAGGAGCATACCGACTGTCTACACTAGAAGGAGACATGTTGGAGGAACCCATGAACAACATTCATCTCAGGAGATTCTATACTTGAGGATACCTAGTGCACAGTCAGTAAGGTTGTCTTGATGAAAACCTGGAAAACAGGTGTCATGATGACATAAAAAGAAAAAAAAACAAATAAAAATAAAAATTCAAAAAAAAAAAGAGGGACACAATAAAAACAAGTGATGAAAACCTGGTAAACAGGCGCTACTTGTGATTTTCACCAGCTCTTCTATCTATTAGGTACAATTTTGTTACGATTGTTTCCTTTCATATCATTTCCATCTATCATTTGAGATAATCATTATCACTATCCATATCATAGCAGGGATATCATGTTTTACCCTAGCTTGGGGGCAACATCCTAGTGTTATTTGGTACAATGGACTTTTAGCTTAAATGGAAAGGCAATCAAACATGAAAACACCAAGTGACGATACTTGAAAAGTAACCAAAAACATCAGAAAATCCATCAAAATCCAAAAACATCAGAAAATCCATCAAAATTCAAAAACATCAAAAAATCCATCAAAATCCAAAAACATCAGAAAATCCATCAAAATCCAAAAACATCAGAAAATCCATGCGAAAACATTCAAAAATTGCAAAACATAAAAATAGAGTCTGTATCAGTCGAACTACGTGGTCTTTGTGTGTATAACATAGGCATGACTAATCTTTGATCAGTCCCCGAGGCCCCTAGGATAGGTATTTAGGTTACATTCTTTGGTCAAACGTCTGAGAATATCATGCAAACATCAGCACACACATTTCAACATCGATGATCTAATATGAATAATGATTTGAAAATACATTAAGTAGAATTTGAATTGTTGTACTTTTTATTTTATCATTTGCTTATCATTTCTTTAGAGCTACTCGATGATGTATTGAACTAGAGAAGCAAGGAAAGAGAATGATACTTTTTTTTGTTTGCTGTTTGTGAGTTAGTCATTATTATTTTGTGAATTGTCACGGGAAGTGCTCTACCAAGTATCATGGATGACATTCCGATTCACTTAAGAAAATGATTAATTCTTGTCTGTTTACACAAGAAATGCTCAGGTCATCTCGGTTTAATTATACCTCGATGCTTGTGTTCACTTGCAATATCAAATATCATGAAAGAAATACTCAGGTCATCATTGGTCTATCTCATATCATTGATGCTTGTATTCACTTTCAACATTTTAAAAGCTCAGTGATGATACAAGGTAAAATAAAAAGATTATTGAAATGACACTTAGGTTTGCACGGTAAAAATAGATTGCATTCACAATAATACATTTGCAAGGTATGGGTTACACAAGTTACAAGGATTCATTTGCAAATAATGTTATCTTTTCTTGTTAAAGATTGAGTATACTTGACACAAACAATTTTCATAATGGCATGCATATAAAATCATTTCTTCATCCCATCATAAATTTCACAATAAAACATCTCATTTCATGATATCATATGCACGTTATGTTTCATCATTCATTACATTTATTATTCATTTGCATTTCATCACATTGTCATTATCATATAATTGCAAAATCATTATTCATTGCATACATCATTCATTTTCATCTCATTTTATCTATCATACATTACATTTCATCCATACATCATTCATTTACATCTCATTTTATCTATCATACATTGCATTACATCCATACATCATTCATTACATCTACATCTCATTTTATATATTATACATTGCATTTCATTAAGAAAAGAAATACATCATCAATATCATATCACATCATCATCAATGCATCTATACAATTTAGTATAATAAATCATCATAAAACATAAAAATTAAAATGCATCCATCACATAAATCATGTAGAACACATCATAGATCAATACATCCATCACATAAGTCATGTAGAACATATCATAGATCAATCGAACAGCTGCACATCATATATATCTCATCAAGTGTCAAGTATACAATGAAGTCTAAGAAGGATGAAAATAACATCATATCAAAAATGGCTGTATATATCTCTTGAAGGGTACACAAATGATCTCAAGTGGTACTCGCACCAGAAGGAGTAGGTCTCGCACCAGTATCATGACCACCACCATATGTCCCAGGATCTCTCGGATCTCGAGAGAGAGGCTGTGTCACGCCTCTGCTCACTGTCCTCAAACGAGTCCTCTCTGAGCGAGACTGGGCATAACGACTCTCTACTCTGGAGGGAAAAGCTCATAATAACGGCTCCTGTAAAACTCAATCTCAGCACCTGCCCGCATAGCCTCTCGCATGTAATCTACCATAGAGATCCCATCTGCCACTCTCTGCAATCTCTCTATAGTAGCTTGTGTTGTCTTTACTACCTGTCTAACAGTATCTTGCTTTGCAGTCAAGGCTGTAATCTGTGCCTGAGCAATGGTCAACTGTGCTCGTACACCTACTAACTGAGCCTGTGACGTCGCTGCTGCCTGCCTGGCCCCATCTCTCTCACCAATCAGAGAGGTAATCTGTGTCTATGTAGTAGTTAGCTGTGCCTGCATCTGGACCTGAGTCTATGCTAATAATCCCTACACCTATGCTAGTTTTCCTTATAAAGTCTGAACCTGCACACGTAAACCCGCAACCTCTGATCGCTCTACTAAAGAGGAAGTAACGGCCTACCTCTTATGAGGCGCACTCGTCGATGGCCTTGAGGTACCTACTACACTCGGTCTCCCCCCATCTCTACCATCATCATCACTGCTATCATCACTACCATCCTCACTACTATCATCACTGTCAGCATCACTCTCACTCTCATCACTTCCCTCCACATCAACATCTACATCCTCCTCTCTCCTCTGTCTCTGACCACCCTAACCACCCCCTGTAGCTGCTGGTGCTGGTGGCGGTGCTAGTGTTGGCTCATCTGGAATGGTAATACGAGGAGGAGGGTGTAGAGCCAAATACTATCCATACTCGGGAATAACAGGTGCCTCAACAATGTCTCGCCGCATATTCCATGCCGATGGTTGTAGAGCATGATAACCCTCAACAAGTGCCCCATAAGGCAACATGGACCCCAATCACTGGCATCTATCTGTCGTCGTCCATAATGCGCTACTCCCTATGGCATACACTGAACAATCCCATACTGTCTGTAGACGCGGCGAAACAAGAATCACTCCAAAACCTTGGAGCTCTTCCCGATCAAATACATAGAGTCGGCCAAAAACCCCAACTCGATATCATCCTCATCCCAGTCATCACAATCCAAATAGGGACGCCAGGTCACTGTCTCCACATCATCAAGAATCTGTTTCCAATAATCTAGCTTACCCATCATATGCTGGGTAGGCCTGCCTCTGTAGTGAAACACATAGGGTCTTGTCGTTGGTCTTGATAACACCGGCACAGGACGCGTGACAACAATATGCTCCCATGCCCATACCTGAAGAAGTGTAGCTCCGGCTGATAAACTGCTGCCTCTGAGGTACACGATCCAGTGTAAATCATGATATAGTTGAGCAAGCATACACATGCCCCAAGCATATCTCATCCTGTGTGCTACCATACCCTCTAATACCCGACCCCATCTAAGAGATAGACCTTTTGACCTCTTATCAGGACAAATGAATCCACCAATGAAGCCTGCCAAAACTAAAGGAAGTGGAGCATAAGAATTATGCATCTCTACCCATGGGATCCAAACTCCCGCAATATGAGGATCCTAAAAAACTCTTCAAATAGACTCTATCCCACCCTGCTCCTCCGAATCATGCACGACAATCTCCCCAACAAAAGGAATGCGAAGAATACGCCATACATCCTCTAGCGTCAGTCATCTCGCTAGTAGGTAAATGGAAGGTGTTGTGGTCACTATGCCACCACTCTACTAAAGCTGTCAATAAATCCCTATTAATTCTAATATGGGGCATATCCAGTAATGATGCTAAACCGCAATCAGTAATATGCTACCTCTCATTAGGTGAAAGTCATGGTATCATATCAAAAGGCCAGGGGAACTTCTCTCGCACCTGGACAACATCTAAATGCTCCTGTTAGCATAAAAATATTTCAAAGATCAATACATTATCAATCAGAATATCAAACATCATGAGGTCATCAAATTCTAAATTTTTTTTGCTTTACCTATCAAATGATCAATTTATCAAGAAGAAACCCTCATCTATCAATCAAGTTCATTCCTTCAAAAAAAAAATTAATTATTTCTCGCCTATCATGAGGGTAATTATTATCAATCAATGGATCTCACTCATCATGAGATCGTTTACCATTTATTTAGTCAGATCAAACTAAAATGGATGGAGTCAACAAAAAATTGACGAAATAAAAAATCAAAGTGCACAATTTTTCATCTATCTGTTCTTCCAAGTGCTAAAACTACTGGGGCACTATGCAATCTAGTTGGTGCGCTATAACAAAGCTCGGGTGCGCTATTTCTGGTGACGTGCTACAAATTCCTAATGACGCACTGCAAAATCTACCTAAAGCACTAAAACTTTCACACACTATAAAATCCTACTGACACACTGCAGAATTGACCTACTGCACTAAACTCTCATGCGCTACCCTAACCTACTGACACGCTATAGCTTTCTATTGGCGCGCTAAAACTCTGGCACGCTAAAACAAATTACTGGCTCGCTAAAATAGGAAAACACGTGAAAAATGAACTAAAAACTATAAGCACGAATTACGAGGAGGATTTGGGGTACGTACCAGAGGTCCATAGTCGGCCCGACGCTGGTGACGTCGCACATGCTCAAGTCGGTGGGTGTGGTAAGGGATCGACATCCTGATGCTCTAGCACTCTAAGGGTCTCTATCACAAGTTTATCAAAGTCAAATGCACAAATGACTTTTGAAAATGACCTTTTGAGCTTTTATAGGTTATTTTTGTGGGATTTTCATGGGATTTATTTATTTTTCTTTCTAAGGAATTAATTCTTATCTATTACAGGGGCATTTTTGGATAATTTTATCAGGAGATAAATTGTTTCTTCATCAATTCATCATCAAATCATCATAAAAATTCAATTTTTTTTGAAAAATCATAAAAAAAAAAAATCAAAATCCATCAATTTATCTCCTGAGGGGGCATATATCGCTATTATTTCAAAATTCAACATCTCGGACAAATTAGGGGCATATTTTAAACTTATCGTCAATAATGGCAGCTGAGGCAAAATCATTCTTTCAAACAATGTGTAAACACATCACTTCAAAGAGGGGCAAAATGTAAACACCTAAAAATGGTCTAGAGAATCTAATTAATTAAATACGATTTATTTGATTAATTAATCTTAAATTCATCTACTTAGTAAATAATTAGAAATATTTATTTATATTAAGTTCATTATTAATTCTTCTATTTTATCATATTATTTCCCTCTTAATTAAATAAACAAAATTAAATACTTTGTTTTATTTAATTATTATCATTATTATTTCTTCTATACTTTATCTATTAATTCTATCTTAAATTAAATACACAAGCTTCAATAATTTGTGTTATTTAATTACCTCGTCACATTTCTTCTTAATTAAATAAAGATATCTTAAAATCTTTTATTTAATTATCATTTTCCTTTTATTTTAATTTAATAAACAAATCCTATGGTTTGATTTATTAAATTATTTAATCTTCTTTTGCTAAATTTAAATAAATCAAAAGTATTTAAATTGATGCATAAATCATATTCCTTTTATCACTCACCAATAAAATTAGATTTTTAAAATCTAAATTAATTCTACTGCCATTCACGGGAAGAGCTTCGAGGACAAACCTATAGGAAATCCTCTCAATCCTCTTCCAACAATCTTTCCTCTCATCTTGCCTGGTGTTTTCATGGGGAGGAACAATCCTCCATGATCAGCTCCATCTTCTCATCTCATGCCATTCAATTCTCCAGATTGAATCTCAACCCCTGTTGTGTTATCCCTGTGCAAATGTGCTACCGTGAAAGCTATAAATACAGGTCTTTGGCTATAGGAAATGGATCCTAACTCTTGCAATCTTACTCTATAGGTTTTCCAAGCATTCAAGCATTCAAGCATTCAAGCATTCATCCAGCATCCGTCAAGTACTCAACATTTGCAGTCATGGCTACTATTATAGTAGTTTTATTATTTAATCATATAGGAATAGAGATAGTTTGAATTCTCATTCTCTAAGTGTCATTTCAATAATCTAATTAGCTTCTAAATCTGAGAGAAAAGTAGATTAGAGAGATCTTTAGAGTTAGAGAGTAATAGGACAGCTTTAGAGGTTCCTGTGTTTAAATTAGTTTAAATTTTCTTGAATCTTTGCTAATATGTCTTATTTAGAAGTGTAGAGGCATGCTTAAATTGTTTAACTCATTCTTACACTTACAGTATCATATATAGAGATCATGTTCAATTACTGACGTAGGAGGTCATTGATGAAATAATACAGTGCAAAAATGTTATAGCCAAGTATGAGATAGACAAAGCATAATAAAATTACATCATACTTTGAGTAACTGAAGAATATATTACGCTCAAGCTCACTTGGAGAGAAATATGAAGAATTTCAAAACAGTGCACACACCAAATATTAAGAGCTTTCTAAGAATATCAACTGAAGAAAGAAGGAAGAATCTCAGAACCCAAGTCATAAGAAAAAAGAGAAAGAACCGAATATCAAATACTGGAAATATGATGAATTTTATTTTAGTTTCAATTTTAAATTTGTAGGTTGATCCTAGTCCTGATAGGTGTTCCTCATTCCGGTATTTTGGAAGGAAGTTGGTAGCCTTGATTGATACAAAGTGTTCATGTTGAAGTATCAAGAAAAGTGTTGTTGTGGATGAAGTCAAAGCCTTGACTATTCTAGAATGTTCTTGATGATAGTTGGCAAATGCCAAGCGACACATTTTAATTTGTTGTTTCTGATTCTCTTAAAAACTTTTAAGTTGAAATTTTGGGGCCTTGTTTCTATAAAATTCCATCTCCCACATTTTTTATTTTAAGTTCAAAATTTGTGGATGTCAAAGGAGCATAAACATTTTTTAAAGTTTTGTTCTTTTTTCCTATTTTTTGAACCATTCTGGCATAAAAATTTGTATGCACGTAGACATTAATTGATATTAGAGCTCTATGGATAGTTACCTATCTTAGTATCTTTGTAGTTGGTTTTGTAAGTTCGGTCGAACAAGACTGTATGTTGTGCCGTTTAAGGATGCATACAAAACCTACTTGTTGTCCATAAACAAAACCATCTCTTTAAAAGGTTGCACCATTTTATACGTAGCTATGAAGCAATATGGTGAAATATAAAGCAGTTTGCTATGTTTTGATTAATTATCTGGGGCATCCATGGAGAATAACTAGGAGAAAATTTTATTTTTTTATTATTTTTTTATACTTTTTTTTAGAATAGATGTTTAATATTTCAAAATGTTCCAAAAAATATAAATGAATGGAAAGAATTTTGTTGAAAATATTTTATTTTCCATGAATTTGTTGAATGCTTAATGCTAAATCTACTTAAGTCATAGCAAACAATTTGTGATGTTCATGAAATATTATGTTGAATCTTTTGGTTTCATGATGTTATTAGACAAATGAAGTGAAATTTATGTGAAATATTTACAATTCTTAGCAAAGATGGAAATAACTATAGTCCCTTTGAGATTAACAACAAATATCACATCATTACCTGAGAGCGACCCTAGTGAAACCATCACCTGGTTATCAGAGACTTGGGATTGAACAAAATCCAATATTTTTCTTGTGAATGCAGAATTTCCCCTTAGGTTTTATTTGATTTATATCTTTAAAGAAGGATAGGCTCTTCACGGTCTTGTTTGTGGAGATTTTATTCAATATGTTTACTGCGAGTAAAATTGTCATCAACAGGAACTAGCGCTAGAAGGAGGGCCTATTGTTGTTATTTTTTTTCCTTTTTTTAGGTTTTAAACTAGATTTTTGTAGAAACACTAGATCCTAGTCTAGTGATCATCGAGTGACCTTAGTCAAGCTTAGTGGTCAAAAATCATCTAGACCTCAAAATTCTAGAATTTTAAGTGCAAGGATTCCAACTGTTGTCACACCATCACCTCTTATAGTGATGGTATTCTTTAATGTGGAGTCATCAATTCAATTTTTTGTATACAATGATTTACCTAAAAATCTTGAAAAGTTGTGCCCTAAATATTATTTTCACAAAGATGTTGAAAAGCATATCAGTATATTCAAGAATACCCACTTTCGAGCAATAATTCAACATGAAGATGTCATGTGTTAGTTGTTCCCATATACTCTGAGTGATGAAGTTTACCAATGGTATATCAACTTTCCTTGCAATACTATTAGATCATGGCAAGACATGGAAACTCAATTTTTAGCCAAGTTTAGAACACCAACTAATCCTACTTTGTTATATCATTAATTCCCTCAAATCAAGAGGTTTGAAGGTGAACCTATAACTGCTTTTAATGACATATTTCAAAAGTAGCTACACACACCTTATGTAGTGGATAATTTGTCTGCTATCATAGTTTATTATATAGCAGCAAATCCTTTGACTGCTATATTTGTGAAGCAAAGAGAAAATCCTCCCACTACTTTACCAGAAGCCTATATTGAAGTCGTAAGTGTAAATTTAGAAGTGAAACATCTTGGAAATGGATCATCCACAAATGGCAGAAACAGATTGAATATTTACCCTATCCTGAATGTAAATGGAGTCCCTATAGGTCATCCTATGGATCCTAATACTTATCCTACAGTGGTTAGGAATGGGACATTTCCTCAAAATACTTTCTTTCAATTAGGAAATAGTCAAGCTTTAGTTCCTCATCCTAGTCTAGCTATTACAGAGTTGCACCCTAATAGAAATTTTTTTTCTCACAAACTTAAGAAAATAAAAATGTCAAAATTTCTAAGGAGAAGGAAGACATGAAATAAGTTACAACTCAACTCAAAAGATTAACCAAAGAGGTTACACAATTAGAAAATCAAAATTTCTATTCTCAGAATAATAATCAAAATTTGTAAAAAAGAGTGTATAATGCTCCTAGGCCACCTAGACCTTGGAATACATGCCCTAATAACGGGGGAGTATCAACACCTTTAGATAATCCTGATTCAATTGATGAAAAGTATACATCAAAAGTGAACTTAGCTTACCTTCCAATGAACAATTGGTGTAGAATTCATAATAAAAATGCTCATGCTAAAGTAGATTATTCACAATTCAAAATCGCTTTAGATATTTTCCTTGCTGCTACTCATTGTAATGAACATTGTTATTCTCATCCTCCTAAAGGAAATGAATTAGTTCCAGTACGATATGAATCTACTCTAGTCCTAGAAAGTTATGAATGCTTCAAATTTCCTACCACTATCACAAGTCATGCTCATGAATATGAAGGTGATAATTCAACTATGACTTTGGAAACATATACTTTTCCCTATCAGGACAAAAACAAGCCTCAAGAAGAAATGGATGAAATAAATGCCTTCCAACAGTATCAGAAGGGACATAATTAAACACAATGAATAAAGTTAACAGTGGAGGTAGATTCAATAGGCCTTTAAGAACATCCATCCCACCTAATAATGTGATGAATACTCCACCTGATGGCAAATCAAGTAATAATTTTGGGTTACAAAGGTAACCTCTTACTACAATTCATCAAATGTTTCAAAAAGTGAAAAGATAGACTCTGCTAACCAAAACAATGTGACTAATTATTTAGTGGAAGAAATTAAGAAGATAAAGATTACCCTTTCTCTATCAAAATTGCTTAAGACACCTATGATCAAGAAATCTTTCTTAAACACTTTAGAATATTTTCCCAAAGAAAGCAAATTCAAAGACATTCAAGTGAAAGATAGTTAGGATAAAGTAAAAGATAAGAACATCATTCCCATAGAAAACACACAAGTAGCCTTTTACAAAGGAAAATTAGAGTCCCCACCATTTTTTCTCACTTTGAGAATATTCGGTAAGAATCTTTGTAACTGCTTAGTAGACTTTGGAGCATCTACTAATGTGATTTCGTTATCCACATGTTAGACATTAGGGTTAACCTGTACAAATTCTTTAAAGAAAGTCACTCATCTTGACAAGACAAAGGTAAATGTAGTAGGAGAGTTGACTAATATTCACATGCAATTGGCTTATGATCCCATAATACAATATTATATTGACATTCAAGTGATGGAGATACCTAATACTTATGGAATGCTTCTAAGTAGAGATTGGTCTAAAACATTGAATAGATACATGGCTACCAATTTCTCACACATGTGGTTACCATGGAAAGGATTTCCTAATCAAATTCAGATTGAAAGAGAACCATGCATGAAATACACGATCACATATTATAATTAGAAAAATGAAGTTCTATATATCAATGTAGAACCAAGAGCTTACACAATACGAAATTCACAAGTTAAAATTAAGGAAGTTTTCACTTGTAATGCTAAGAAATCTAATGAACTAACTCCTGGAACAAATGTTTTAATTGAATCAAATTGTGATTTTTCTGAAGAAGAGAATAGTCCTTATGATAAGTTTTAGAAAAATATTATTGCAAAAGATCAAGAAATTAGTAAAAGTAAGATTTCACTAAAAGGTTTGTTGTTGTAGGATTGGTACAGGTTGCATAATGTTGCACATTCAGAAAATAGTTGTATGATGTTCTTGGAGATAATTCACAAAATTGAGAATCGATATTTTCCAAAACATGATAACATCGAAAGAACTGAATCAAAAATGCATAGAAATGAAGATCAAAACATACAAATTGAAAATATTTATACTGATGGAAAATGTGCCTCAATTCTTAGTGGCATGTAACTCCTAAAGGGAAAAGTTGGTGTGACATTATTGATGTCTAGCCGACTAGCTATTCTGAATCCTTGAGAAAAGTTCTAGTCATCGAGACCTTGTTGATGTCCTACTGACTGAAGTCCTCAGAGTAACATAAGGGCTTCGATATGTAGTCTTACCGATATGGAATGTCTCGCCGACTAAGCCATTGTGTTTGTTATCAGGTGTCTAGCAGATGTCGGGGAGACTCATAGTGACTAGAGTCATTAGCATAGCTCATTTGCTTCAATATGAAGTCTTAGTGATGGAAGGTTGTCTCGCTGACACCAATTCACTCGGAGTCATCGGGTAGAGTCTTGAACACTTGGTAAGACCTCTCAGCAATTGTTGATGTCTCACTAATAGCGATAAGTCTTGGCGATAGCAATACAAGTGATGATCATCAGTATGAGGTCTTGGTGACAAGGCGAAGTCTTAGTGATAGCCTTGTGGACTAGGTGTAACCTCTTGTCGATTGAAAGGACTCTTGGTGATATCGAATGCTAGCTATGTTGGCATCGGGGAGGCACGGTTAGTGTCTCACCTACATGCCAACACAGGTTGAATGCCCTTGACTGTTTGATGACTATCCTATGTGGTGTCTCATGGACCAATCAGAGGAAGCGGAATTCAAATGGTTGGAAGTTGTATTTTTGCAGCAGTTGTAATGCTGGAGCTGAATTGTATGCAAGGAAAAATCTAGGCTGGGAAGGAAACTTTCTTTGATGGGAAATTGTAGATAAGGATAAATAGAGGATAAAATCAGAGGGTGGTAAGATTTGAAGTGATCATTATTCTGAGTTGAAGTGACATCAAATCTATGAGAGCCTTTTTCTGTAACAGATTGAACAGTGATTGAAACAACTGTAAGAACTGATACCAAAGAGTTGTGTCTCTGCATTGTATGTAATTTGTTGATTACTAAAATACAAAGAGATCCGGCTTGGTGTGGTGGGTTTTTTCCCAAAAGGGTTTCCCACGTAAATCTGTTATTCATTTTTCTTTGTGTATTTTTGTGTTTTCGTAAATCTTTCATGTGTGCCTTAATTGGATTGTAATTTGGAAATTAAAAGTACTATCTACACTCTTCCTTGTGGTTTTGATGTTAGATAGTTGTTTCCGCACCTTTTCTTTCCTTACAAGTGGTATCAGAGCTTGGCCAATTGTGCTATCCTTGTGAGTGGGTTGGGTTTTTTGTGTCAATTCTTTTTCAGTGGGAGTTTGGTAGAGGTCTGATAATTTAATTATAGATTAAGATGGAAAGAACATTCGGGAAGATGGAAATAGAGAAATTCAATGGTAGTAATTTTGAGTTGTGGAAACTCAAAATGGAAGATCTGTTAGTGGACCGAGATCTTTGGAATGTTGTGTCTGGAACAAAACCTCAAGACATGAAACAAGAGGATTGGGACCTAGCAGATAGAAAATTAGAAGCGTTGATAAGGCTATGTTTGGCAGACTCTATTCTTCTAAACATTCATGAAGAAAAGATTATATCTTCCTTGTGGAAAAGACTGGCATCTATTTATCAGGGCAAGTCCTTGGTGAACAAACTGTTCTTGAGGAAGAAGTTGTATTCTTTGAGAATGTAGGATGGAGGATCTATTGCTGATCACTTGAATGCTTTCAACATGTTGATTGCATAGTTAACATCTATTGGTGTGAAGATTGAAGATGAAGATCGTTATATGCTCTTATTGTGTTCTTTGCCAGATTCTTGGGATCACCTGGTGATGGCTATTGGGAGTACAAAATCCACATTCAAGATGGAAGATGTTGTTGCTTCTTTGTTGTCAGAAGAGATGAGAAGGAAATCTTCTGAGATGGCGAAGGAGGCTCTGGCTGTTAGAGGTAGATCGAAGGAAAAAGGAAAGAAGAAGGACAAGAAATCCAGATCAAAATCAGAAGGGAGATCAAAGTCTCCTAACAAGAAGTCCAAGGTGAAATGCTAGAATTGTGGGAAACCTGGTCATGTCCAAAAGGATTGCAAGGAGGAGAAAAAGAAGAAGAAGACCTCTTCTGACAACGATTCTTCTCAGAGTGATGCAGACGCCTTCATTGCAACCTTGGCTACATAGGTATCTAATGATGTATGGCTAATTGATTCTAGAGCATCTTTCCACATGGCATATCATAGAGACTGGTTCATGAAGTATGAAAACTAAGATGCTGGAAAGGTGTATTTGGAAAGTTATTCATCTTTGGAAATTGTTGGTCATGGAAGAGTCAAAATTCAATTCTCTAATGGAAGAGTGAAGGGAATAAATGATGTGATGCATATACCAGGTCTGGCTCGTAATTTACTTTCTATAAGTAAGCTGAATGATATTGGAGTGCATGTCACATTCTCTGGAAATGTCTGTAAGATGACTAGAGGCTCTATGGTGCTAGCAAGGGGTGCTCATATTGGTACCTTGTATAAGCTAGATGCATAAGCTATTCAATGTAATAGTGTCTCTATGAAGTCACAGAAAGCTACTCATGGAAATAAGAAGGAAAACGTTCCTCATGGTGTAAAATCCATGGAGGTTAAACTTCCAGTAGAAAAGACTATGCTCTGGTATCATAGGCTAGGCCACATTGGTGAGAAAGGTTTATTTGTGAGCATTGTATATATGGTAAACAACACCATGTTTCATTTTATTCCAGTCCTCACAAATCTTCTGGTTTTCTTGATTATATACATTTTGATGTGCTTGGTCCAGTGAATATTCCCTCTTTATCTAAATCGTGTCATTTATTGATGATTATTCAAGAAGAGCATTTGTATATTTTCTGAAAATTAAATCAGAAGTGTTCAGTCGGCTTAAGGAATTTAAAAACCTTGTTGAAAATCAGACTGGTAGGAAAATAAAATGTTTAAGGACTAACAATGGTGGTGAGTTTTGTTCAGATGAATTTTAAAGGTACTATAAAGATCATGGGATTAAAAGACATAAAACTACACCTTACACTCCACAACAAAATGGATTTGCTGAAAGGTTCAATAGGACAGTAATGGAAAGAGCACGAAGTATGTTGAGCAATGTTGGCTTGGAGGAGAAGTTCTGGGCTGAAGCAATCTCTACAGCATGCTACTTGGTAAATCATTCTCCTAACTCTGCTCTTGTTGAGAAGATGCCTTTGGAAGCATGGTCTGGAAAGAAGCCCTCTTTGAGACATATTCGTGTCTTTGGCTGTGAGGCATATGCATATGTGTCGTTTGGAAAAAGATCTAAGTTGGAAAACAAAGTTGTAAAGTGTATTTTTATTAGCTATAGTGCTGGCATAAAAGGATACAAGCTTTGGACTCCTGAGACTGAGAAGGTTTTGTACAGTAGAAGTGTTATCTTTCATGAGTTGAAGCCTTCCACATTGGATCTATAGTTAGAGAAGAAATTAGAAAATGAAAAGGATGTAGCAGAAATTCCTCTGACACCAGATAAAGAGGAATTGAAAAATAAAAATGTACCTAATACTAAGGAAAGCTCAAGTAGCTCTAAAAGTTCTGAAGAAGATGAAGAACCACCTCAGCCTCAGCCTATGAGGAGGTCAACTCGTGAAAGAAAGAAACCTGATAGGTATGGGTTTTCTTTGATAGAGTCTACTTGTGCCTATGCTTTAATTTCTAGCACTGATGAACCTAGGACTATGAAAGAGGCATTTAAAATGTCTAATTCAAACTCTTGGTTGGAAGCCATGAATGAAGAAATGGCATCATTAGAAAAGAATTATACTTGGAGTTTGGTGCCATTGCCTAAAGGCAGAAAAGCTTTGGGATGCAAATGGGTATTTAAAAAGAAAGTTGGTCTGGATGGCAGTGTAGAAAAATATAAAGCAAGGCTGGTTGCAAAAGGTTATTCCCATGTAGAGGGAATTGATTATGGAGAAATATTTTCTCTCATAGCTAAGCTGACATCTATTAGATTTCTTTTGTCACTTGCAGCAACATATGACTTAGAGATTGAACATATGGATGTGAAGACAACGTTTCTTCATGGTGATCTTGAAGAAGAAATTTATATGTCTCAGCCAGAGCACTTTGTGGAAAAAGGTAAAGAAAGACTAGTTTGCAAGTTGAAGAAATCTTTGTATGGGTTAAAACAGTCTCCTAGAATGTGGTACCAAAATTTTGACACATTTGTTTTGTCATTGGGATTTTTAAGATCAAAATTTGATCATTGTGTATATTACAAAGTTGAAAGTGATCAAGTCCTCATTATTGCTCTCTATGTTGATGATATGTTGTCATAGGCAATAGTAAGCTAATGATTTCTAATCTTAAGTCTTAGTTGTCTGGAAAGTTTGAAATGAAAGATCTTGGTGCAACAAGGTATATTTTGGGAATGGAAATAACCAGAGATAGAAAGAATAGAAAAATTTGGCTCAGTCAGAGTAAGTATGTTAAGACTATTCTAGAGAGATTTTACATGATTGATTGCAAGTAGCTAGTTGTTCTAGTTTCACAAGGAACAAAGCTATCTATTGAAGACTATCCAAAATATCCTACTGAGATGGAGGACATGACCAGTGTGTCATATGCTAGTGTGGTTGGTAGTCTAATGTATGCAATGGTCTATACAAGGCCAGACATTGCCCAAGCAGTGGGAGTTCTTAGTCATTTTATGGCTAATCCTGGAAGGACACATTGGGATAATATGAAGAGAGTGTTTAGATATCTGAAGGGAACTTCAGACTATGCTTTGTGTTACCATGGAAACTTTGTTGAATCATAGAGGACTCCCAACATTCAAGGTTATGTGGATTTTGATTGGGCAGGGGACATTGACAGCATGAGATCCACCAGTGGATATATTTTCATGATGAATGATGGTGCAGTGAGTTGGATGAGCAAGTGGCAGGATATAGTTGCTTTGTCCACTACAAAGGAAGAATAAATGGCAGCTACACATGCCTATAAAGAAGCAATCTAGTTAAAATATTTGTGTTCTAACATCGGTTTTGACGTAGAAAAAATTACTATTTACTATGACAGTCCGAGTGCTATATGTTTGGCAAAAAATCCTACTTTCCATGCCAGGATGAAAAATATAGATGTACAGTATCACTTTGTACAAGATATGGTGGAGGATGGGAAGGTATCTTTGGAGAAAGTGGATACTCTGGAGAATGTTGCAGATTCATTGACAAAGCCTATGAGCATAGACAATTATAGGTGGTGTGCTAGTTCGATGGGCCTTAAGGCCCATAAATTTCAAGAGTTTTGTTATGCTCTAGAGGTGTCAGTAAGATCTTCATTAAGTGGGAGATTGTTGGAAAATGTGTCTCAAATCTTACTGGCATGTAACTCCTAAAGGGAAAAGTCAGCGTGACATTATTGATGTTTGATCGACTAGCTGTTCTGAATCCTTGAGAAAAGTTTTGGTCACTGAGACCTTGCTGATGTCTTACTAACTAAAGTCATCAGAGTAACACAAGGGCTTCAGTATGTAGTCTTATCGATATGGAATTTCTTGCCGACTAATCCACATGTGTTTGTTATCAGGTGTCTAGCAGATGTCAGGGAGATTCATAGCGACTGGAGTCATCGGCGTAACTCATTTGCTTCAATATGAAGTCTTAGCGATGGAAGGTTGTCTCACCGACAATAATTCACTCGAAGTCATCGAGGAGATTCTTGAACACTTGGTAAGACCTCTCAGCGACTGTTTATGTCTCAATGATAGTGATAAGTCTTGGTGATAGCGATACAGTGATGATCATTGGTATGAGGTCTTGGTGACAAGGCGAAGTCTTAGCGATAGCCTTGTGGACTAGGTGTAACCTCTTGTCGATTGAAAGGACTCTTGGCGATATTGAATGCTGGCTATGTTGGCATCGGGGAGACACGGTTAGTGTTTCATCGACATGCCAACACAAGTTGAATGCCCTTGACCATTTGATGACTATCCTATGTGGTGTCTCATGGACCAATCAGAGGAAGCGGAATTCAAATGGTTGGCAGTTGGATTTTTGTAGCAGTTGTAACTCTGGAGCTGAACTTTCTGCAAGGAAAAATCTATGCTGGGAAGGAAACTTTCTTTGATGGGCAATTGTAGATAAGGATAAATAGAGGATAAAATCAGAGGGTGGTAAGATTTGAAGTGATCATTATTCTGAGTTGAAGTGGCATCAAATCTGTGAGAGCTTTTTTCTGTAACATATTAAATAGTGATTGAAGCAACTGTAAGAACTGATACCAAATAGTTGTGTCTTTGCATTATATGTAATTTGTTGATTACTGAAATACAAAGAGATTCAGCTTGGTGTGGTGGGTTTTTTCCCGAAAGGGTTTCCCACATAAATCTGTTGTTCATTTGTCTTTGTGTATTTTTTTGTTTCTATAAATCTTTCATGTGTGTCTTAATTGGATTGTAATATGGAAGTTAAAAGTACTATCTGCATTCTTCCCTGTGATTTTGACATTAGGATAGTTGTTTCTGCACCTTTTCTTTCCTTACATGTACAATGATATCGAAAAATGGTAAAATATTGGCTACAAATGATAAATCTTGGATTCTTAAATTTGATGGATCAAAATAAAAACAAGAAAGCTAGAATCCTTAAAGTGTTTGGTGATTCATAATTGGTAGTTAAACAAGTCCAAAAGAAGTATATTTTCCACTACAAAAGATTATCCAATTATCAACATATAGTATGGGATTTAATTGAAGATTTTTATGCATTCAATATTACTCATATCATTAGAAGACTTAATTAGAGAGCTAATGCCCTAGCTACTGTTGCTAGTACTCTAGAACGTTTAGGACTTCAGATCTCAAAATATTCACATTTAAATTGGTACAATTACCTTTGGTTCCTAATAATGTCACTAACATGCAAGTATTTGAAGATGATCAGAATATATTAGAATTCATTACTAATTCTGGTATTTTTGAAGCACAAATAATTGAAGAGATAGATTGCTTTGATGGTGAAGTTTAGGATGAAGAATTGATTCAAGCTAGAGATAATAATATTCCATAAGGAATAATTGAGTTAGAATGATTGTTTGATATTGACAAGATAGTTAGACATCAATATTTACCTCAAATTGATGGAGGACTATCTGAGTTATACAATTTACATATTGAAGAAGATCCTAAGAATGTAAGTTCATAGGAAAGGTTTGTACTGAAGAAGAAGAAAAGAGAAATATTGCTCAATAACTTAAAGATTACTAGAAATTCATAGCATGGACATATGAAGAATTGAAGATGTATGACACTTCCATCATTACACATACTATACCATTGAAGCCTAATGTGAAACCTTTCCGATAGAAATAAAATCTAGTAAATGCACTCTTAGAGCCTTTAATTCAAAAGGAAATTCAAAAATTGTTGTCTTTCAAGATAATTTTTCCAATCAGACATTCTACTTTTGTGGAAAGTTTAGTCCCTGTAAGGAAAAATAATGGAGATATACGATTGTGTGTAGATTTTCGGAATCTCAACAAGGCATCTGAAAAAGACAATTATCCACTACCCTCACTTGAAGAAGTGTTAGAGATAGTTAATGATTCAAAAATGATGTTATTTTTGGAAATATTTTCTTGATATAACCAAGTAATAGTAGCGAGGGAAGATCGGATGAAAACAACTTTCACCATGAAGTGGGGAAATTTCACTTACAGAAGGATGTTGTTTGGATTGATAAATGTTGGAGCTACATTCTAGAGATCCATGGACTATGCTTTTCGATAATTGATAGGAAAATGTATCATTATTTACATGGAAAACCTTACAATATTTTTTAAAGACAAAAGAGATCATATTTGAGATCTCAGAGCAATACTACAAAAGTGTGAAACTTATGGAGTTTCATTAAATCCTAAAAAGTGTATTCTTGGGGTGACTAAAGGAAAGTTACTAGGACATATAATTTCTAAGCATGGTATTTCAATCAATCCAAACAGAGTGAATGGATTACTCAAGTTACAACCCCTAGGAAGTAGAAAATAATTGAAGTCATATTTTGGTAAGATCAATTTTGTTCAAAAATTTATTACAGGATTCGTTGAAATAGTGAAGCCACTCAATGTTATGTTAAAGAAAGATGCCAAAATAGAGTGGGCGAATGAAGCTAAGATCTCCTTTGAGACTATAAAGACTGCAATCATAAAAGCACTGGTATTGGTAAGCCCAGATTATGTTAAACCCTTTTATATTTACTCATTTGCTTCTGGTCACAGTTATGCAATAGTATTAACACAAAAAGGCAAAAATAAAGAAGAAAAACCAATTTCTTTTATGAGTGCTCTATTCAAGGAAGCGGAATTGAGATACACAAATGTTGAGAAACAAGCCTTTTCTTTGGTCAAAGTTGTACGCAAGTTCAGACATTACATCCTTAGAAGTATAGTTAAAGCCATTAGCAGTCAAAATGTTGCTAACATAGAGTGAGCTCAGAGAAAAGAGAGCTAAATGGGTCACCATTTTACAAGAATATGATTTAGAAATCATACCCATGAGGTTGGTCCAAGGACAAGCTTTGGTCAAATCTATTGTGGAAATAGATCCACAAATCTCAAGCCAACAATACACATTGGATGAAAAGGATCAAGAAGATTGGTATTCAGATATTTGACATTATTTGGTCAGTCATACTTGCCCCAACCATATGCAAAGGAATGAAAGGAGAGCCCTCAAGATAAAATCACAAAGTTACATGATTAAGGGAGGAGCTCTATTCAAAATAAATCATGAAGGAATCTATTTAAGATGTTTGAATAGAACATAAGTTGATAAAGTGTTGCAAGGACTACATGATAAATTTGGAACAACTCATGGAGCACCTCTAGCTACTACACACCTCATTTTAAGAGTGGTATGCTACTAGCCCATGATTTTTAAAGATACTTATGAACATATAAAAAATTATTATACATGTCAAACAACATCAAATAAAGGAAGATTCAATGCTCAACCGCTATAGCTAGTGATGAAGATGGGTCCCTTTTCACAATGGGGATTAGAATTTATTGGAACTATCAATCCTCCATCTTCCACTGGTCACAAATTGATATTGACTGTTACAGACTCTTGTACCAAATGGATAGAGACATGCCCTAGTAAGCAATGCACTACATACGTGGTCATAAAATTATTGGAAGAAACATTATCACCAGGTTTGGAATGTCGTAAGCATTGGTATGTGATAATGGCTCTACTTTTGCTTCATTGAAATTTTCTAATTGGGCATTTGAATATGGCATAAAACTAAAATTTTCATCTAATTATTATCCACAGGGAAACAAATTAGCTGAATAATCAAATAATTTTTTTGGATATAATTAGAAAATTGATTGAAATGAACCCTAGGGAATGAAATTCTTTGTTAAAATTCGCCCTTTGGGTGGATCATAATAGGATGAAATCTGCATTAGGGAATTCTCTTTATCATTTATTCTATGGGGTAGATCCTATACAACCAATTGATGCATGAGCATCCAGTGGTGTAAGGGAAATCTTGCATCACCCAAAAATAGTTAAATTTCAAGTTTCTCATTTTTTAGATGTTTTTACTTTTTTGGATACCCTTTTCGTCATGATGAAATTTCCAATTTATGGTTTTTATTTTCTATTTCTGGGTGGAAAGATATTGCAGTTTTAGTTTCCCAGATCTGCACCTAAAAATCTTCCAAGTTAGATTTGAGGCACTTAGAGTTCCTGGAATGGCCCCAAAGCTTGCTGAAATTGGCGTAGCAGATTTTAGGCACGTTCTTGACTTCGAGACCTTTCCAACGGTTCAAACAGGTTGTGAATCGGAGTTCCGGATCAAAAGTTATGGCCCTGAAAAGTTGGCACACTTTCTAGAAGATACAATTAGAAATACTCTTTTGAAATTTGAACTTCATGTTGTAAATTTTCGGTGCCAAACCGCCTAAACTCAAATTTGAATGTTTTTTTGGCTCCAAACTAATGAGGAGCTCTATTTATGGACGGGTTTCCAATTTTTGAGTAACTTTTTGGGGACAAGCTTGCATATTGCGAAAGGGTGATTCTGTAGCTTTCTATAACTTGCATGTGTTGTAGAACTTGGGGATTTGAGATCCTTTGCATGTAAGAAACTCCATTTTCTGAATAATAAAATTATTATCTTGTTTGTGGGTTATTTTCTAAGTCTCAGGTTGTGCCCTCATCAAGTGGTATCAGAGCTAGTTTTCTTGAGCGAGTGGACAGATCACTAATCGTGAGGCAGTTCACACCAGGACCGTGTTTGTGGGTCGAGGTCAAGAAAGATGCCTCCAAGAGTGATGTCTGGTAGGCATGGTGGTGCTAGAGGTGGTCAAGGTGGCAGAAATGTTGGTGGAAGAGATGCAATGGCAGCTCTCCAAAGACAGATTGATGCATTACAAGAGCAGTTGAGAAGAGGGTTAAACCCAAGGGAGGAAAGTGAGGATGAAGGAGAGGAAGAAGGTTCGATGTAGAAGAGGAAGAAGAAGCAATTGATCAAGACCAAACACGCTAATAAGGGCCATTTTGAAGATCGGGAAAAAACCGAGCGAAGTCCCCAGTTATTCTAGAAGCTGAACAAGAGTTGATCGACTGATCAACGAGCTAGAAGAATATTTTGAGTATGAGGAAATAGAGGACCTAGATCGGTTAAATTTGTAAAAATGAATTTGAAGGGCCATGCTAGTATTTGGTGGAAAGAGGTCCAATTGGAAAGAAATCGAAGAGGAAAAGGAAATTATCACCGGATGGGATTGCATGGTAGAGAAACTAAAGTAGTTCATACCAGTGGACTATGAGTTAGATATGTTGAAGAAATTGCAAGGGTTGAAGTAAGGAAGCAGATCTATGAAAGAATATACTGAAGATTTTCACAAGATAATCATCGAACCACACAGAGGCCAATAAGGAGAAGGTAGCCCGATATCTTAATGGGTTACGACAAGCATTCAAGAGGAGTTAAGCCTAGTTAGAATGACCACCATTGAGGATGTGTATCAGTTTGCTCTGAAGGTGGAAGAAAAGTTGAACAAAAGATTTGATGGCAAGCAAAAAGGACGAGGAGGTCAAAGCGGAAAGGGTAGTGGAAGACCTTCAGGAAGCCGAAATGATGATGAAAAGAAAAGTGAAGATGTGGGTATTAGCTGAAACCAAAGGAATGACAACTTCTACCACCCTCATGATCAAAATAGTGGTGATCAAAGAGGTAGAGGACAAGGGAGATATGGACAAGGATCTAGAAGAGGTGGTTTCAAAGGAACGTGTTTCTAGTGTGGTGAAGAAGGGCATCAAGCCTATGAATGTCCACAACACCAAGGAAGGGCAGAAAAAAGGCCAAAGGGTCATGGAAGGGTTGCGCATGTAGATGAGGAGGCCCAATCTGAACATTTAGATGATGCTGAAAGGGGAGAAGCCCTAGTGATTAGGAGAGCTCTATGGTGTAGGAGCACCCAATACACATTTTCAAAATTAAAGATCAAGGAAGACATTAGGAAATAGGGGGTATCTGGGTCATTTAATGATTTAATAAGGCTTTTGAGCCCATTAATGATGTAATTAGGGGTATTTGATGTTATTTAGTTCAAAAAATGCAAAAGGTTGCATAAAAATGTACTTATTGTCAACAAATTGTTAAAAGTGCAAAACTAGGCAATTAGGGGTCTAATTGGTAAAAAGTTGGTTTCCAATTTCCAACTAATTAAAATTATAGTTGGAGGATGTTTTTAAGGGTGGTTAGATGTTAAATAAGCCTCTCATGGTTGAGGCATGGTTGTTGAATCATTTTTTTTGAAGTTATAATGAAAAAAAGGCTGCTTTCTGGAAATTTCTGTGTGTAAATTTGCTGCTAAAACATGTGGGACAACCTTTGTACGACCTATATAGGCTCAACCCTATTATGGTTGGAAAGAGGAGAGTGTCAAATTTCATTTGAAATTGGTTTGGTGAATTTTCATTGAGTTTAGAGGGCTTTATTGATGTTTTACTGAAACTGCCCTGTTTTGGTGTAAATTGGTGGTTTGAGAATAATAAAATGAGTTTTTAGGGCATTCCACCTACTGTAACAATTGTAACTTAGTGGAATGACCCCATTTTTTGTAAAATAGGTTTCCAAATTATTTGCAGGTCAGAGGAAGTGTGTTTGTGGGTTTTAGGTGTTGCCCTAGGTTGAATTTGGGTATTTTCCTTGTGAAAGTGAGGAACTAAATGATGATTTATGAGTATTATGGAAGAAATAACCTATGTGATGAATTTTAAAGCTTTTTCAGGCATAATTATGAGTGTTTGAATAGGTGGCAGGGTCTGGAAAGGTCTGGAGGTATGATTTACAATAAACCCTCCTTTTGAAGGCCTAAAATCAAGGGTTTTTGGATTTGCTATGTTGGAAGAGTGATTTTTGGAAACTAGTGGTAGATTTAGTAGTTTTTGGACATTTTAATTGCTTCCCCAAGGTTTCATAAAGTTTGGTGGAGTTTAAAGTGCACTTTCTTTGTAAAAGTGGGCTAACCCACTAGCCTTTTCCATGGCAGGAGTATTGGATCTTTGAATTTGTCCAAAAGAGTTGATATTGGTTTTCCTGTATGTTTTATAACTTGAAAAAGGGTATCTTAATCATCCTTGATTTTGTTAGGTGTTTTGGAAAATGTTGGTGAAAATGCCTAAACTTGGTTTGTACTAAAATTGGGGGTTTAGGAGTGAAATTGGGAAATTGTGCTTCTGATGATTGTTGAACTTGGAAGACTGGTTGAATTACTTTATATGGTCATTCTAATCTTTCTAGATACCTCTTGAAGGCAGGTTTCCAATTTGATTAAGGTTGAGCCTCCCGACTCTGCATTAGAGTGGTATCAGAGCGAGGAAGTAGATCTCTTAAAGATTGAAGGAGAAAGGACATCATGGCTACCAGAGGTTTGAATGAGAAGGAGAAACATATGAGGAATGCAATTTTCAAGACTAGGTACAAGTGAAAAGGTAAGATATGCAAGGTTATGGTTGATTCAAGTAGTTTGGATAACTTGGTAGCTCTTGAAATGGTTGAAAAATTGAACTTAGAAAGGTTCCCACATGATTCACCTAATTATGTTTCATTGATGAATGGTGAGAACACATTTTTGGTTAAAGAACAATCATGGGTTGAATTTGAAATAGGTGAATATAAGGACAAAATATTATGTGATATTGTACCATTGCACTCTTGTCATATAATGTTTGGGAAACCATGGTGTTGGGAAAGATTTGCTGTGTACTATGGCAGGGATAATAGTTACTAGATTAAAAAGGATGGGAAGATTTATATTCTGACTTCATTGGTGGAAGATGTCCAAGACAAGAAAACAAGGGTGCTACTGCAGGAAAGACAAAAGTTCTTAGGATATAAAGCAGACAAAGACAAGGATGAGGAAAAAGGGCATAGCATAGATACAGTGGAGAAAGAAAAGCACCATCAAGAAGTATTGAATAAGATAGAGTAGCTTGAAGACAAAAAGGAGACAAAGAAAGTAAAGGTCAGAAGTGAAAAGACCCTGAAGGCACTAGGAAAGGATGGAGAATGTAATGAAGGAAGAGTTGCAGTCACCACCTGTGAAAGAATTACTGAGACAACATGGGTAACAACATATTCAAAGTTGAAGTGTGTAAAGGATGATGAGAAAGGAAGAAGCAAGAGTGAAATGACCTTGAGAGGGAAAGGTAAGCTTAAAGGGTGTATCAAAGATAAAGGACAGGTAGAAGTTTGTTCATTAAAGGATAATGGTGTTCTAGGGTAGACACCCATGAAAAATACAGTGGTACATAAAGCTGAGATAGGGTATTATGAGAAGAAGGTGCTTGGGAAAGAGGTCTTAAGAAGAGAAGATGAAATCAAAGAGAATGAAGGTGAGTTACTTGAACAAAAGAAACTTTGGCATAATGGAGCCACAAGGGAAGAAGAGTGTTGTCCACTATTTGGGAAAGAGCGCGAGATGCAGCAAAAGTTTGAAGGTGAGGATGGCAGACCTAAGAATAAAGAGGTCTTGGAAATTGAGAAAATGAAGAATGAGAAAGTGACAAAAAAGGAAAATGATGAGGAATGAAAGAAGTCTTGAAAGGCTTGAAGGTGATGAGAAGATCATGGTTGGGATGGTTTTGTGTCCTTTAAGGATGAGCAAAGATAAAAGATAGTCAAGTATTGCAAAAATAGTGAGTTGTGACACTAGAAACACAGAGGTAGAAGAAGAATATGGGTTGAAGATAAATGGGAATGAGTGCCAAAGGAAATGACAAGTGATGAAGAGAAGGTTGGTTGTGAAAAATCAATGTAAGAGCATAGGAGATGAAGGACAAATGGATAGTATTCTTGAAGTTGATAGGACCAAAGTCCTTGAAATGGAATCTTAGAGATATGAGATAAACAGTCAAGAAGTTAATAAGTCTGAAAATACAGTGTAGGCTATGAAGGTAGTGATGGTAGAATCCAAGGGTCTGATACAAGGCCTGAGAGTAGGTGATGAGCAGGTTATGGAAGTTAGGGAAAAGACAGTAACCTATGAAGATTGGCAGAAAACAGTGCAAGAGACTATGGAAGAGTTTGGAGAGTCTATAGGAGTTGAGTAGAGGTTGGTCACCATGAGAGGTGAAGAACGTATGGAAAAGGTTTTTCAGAGAGTTGCAATAAGGATAGAGGCTAGGATTGAGAGGTTGAAGGTGCTAGGTCAAGGAATGGCTAAGAGAAGACAATGTGTGTGGTCTCCAACTAAGTTGGAGAAGAAAGGAAAATATGAGATTGGGACAATGAGTTGTCCTTGGTTGCTAAATTAGGCTATTGTATGCTATTGAGACAAGGGATCCAAGCATAATTCATTTGAGTGCAGGTGCAAAGTGGAAGGATAAGGGGCTGACAGTGAAGGGAATTGCTGATTTGTTCATTCTTCTGACAAAGGTCAGACCAAGGGTTAAAATGAAAGTGGAAGGATACAATGCAGGTTATGTTGTAGAGAGTAAAGTTGAAGAGTAGGAAAAAGTAAGATGGATGAAGGACAATCAAATCCTAGAAGTGCAGATTCAAGTTGATAGAGCAGACATGAAGAGTCAAAGTCACAAAGCAAGCATGGAATTTCAAGAGGAGGAAAAGTATAAGCCCAAGGTGAAGATGAGACCATTGAAAGGACAAAGAGGAGTATCTAATTATGTTTTGTTTTTGTAGGTATAGAAGTTTCCAAGGGACTTGGAAGAATTTTAAGCCAGGGTGTATGGTGCAGGAGCACCCAATACACATATTTTCAAAATTAAAGATCAAGACATTAGGAAATAGGGGGTATTTGGGTCATTTAATGATTTAATAAGGATTTTGAGCCCATTAATGATGTAATTAGGGGTCTTTGATGTTATTTAGTTCAAAAACTGCAAAAGGTTGCATAAAAATGTACTTATTGTCAACAAATTGTTAAAAGTGCAAAACTAGGCAATTAGGGGTCTAATTGGTAAAAAGTTGGTTTCCAATTTCCAACTAATTAAAATTATAGTTGGAGGATGTTTGTAAGGGTGGTTAGATGTTAAATAAGCCTCTCATGGTCAAGGCATGGTTGTTGAATCATTTTTTTTGAAGTTATAATGAAAAAAAGGTTGCTTTCTAGAAATTTTTGTGTGTAAATTTGCTACTAAAACATGTGGTACAACCTTTGTACAACCTGTACGGGCTCAACCCTATTATGGTTGGAAAGAGGAGAGTGTCAGATTTCATTTGAAAGTGGTTTGGTGAACTTTCATTGAGTTTAGAGGGCTTTATTGATGTTTTACTGAAACTGCCTTGTTTTGGTGTAAATTGGTGGTTTGAGAGTAATAAAATGAGTTTTTAGGGCATTCCACCTACTGTAACAATTGTAACTCAGTGGAATGACCCCATTTGTTGTAAAATAGGTTTCCAAATTATTTTCAGGTTAGAGGAAGTGTGTTTGTGGGTTTTGGGTGTTGCCCTAGGTTGAATTTGGGTGATTTTCCTTGTGAAAGTGAGGAACTAAATGATGATTTATGAGTATTCTGGAAGAAATAACCTATGTGATGAATTTTAAAGCTTGTGCAAGCATAATTATGAGTGTTTGAATAGGTGGCAGGGTCTGGAAAGGTCTGGAGGTATTATTTACAATAAACCCTCCTTTTGAAGGCCTAGAATCAAGGGTTTTTGGCTTTGCTATGTTGGAAGAGTGATTTTTGGAAACTAGTGGTGGATTTAGTAGTTTTTGGACATTTTAATTTCTTCCCCAAGGTTTCATAAAGTTTGGTGGATTTTAAAGTGTACTTTCTTTGTAAAAGTGGGCTAATCCACTAGCCTTTTCCATGGTAGGAGTATTGGATCTTTGAATTTGTCCAAAAGAGTTGATATTGGTTTTCCTGTATGTTTTATAACTTGCAAAAGGGTATCTTAATCATCCTTGATTTTGTTAGGTGTTTTGGAAAATGTTGGTGAAAATGCCTAAACTTGGTTTGTACTAAAACTGGGGGTTTAGGAGTGAAATTGGGAAATTGTGCTTCTGATGATTGTTGAACTTGGAAGACTAGTTGAATTATATATGGTCATTTTAATCTTTCTAGATACCTCTTGAAGGTATGTTTCCAAGTTGATTAAGGTTGAGCCTCCTGACTCTACATCACCCTAGTGACTGAGGAAAAGGAACCAAAATAAAGGAAGAATTTGTTTCACAAAAGGTGCAAGTGTGAAGGAAAATGTTGTGATGTCATTATTGATGGTGGGAGTACTGATAATTTGGTGTCAGAAGAGATGGTCACAAAGTTGAAGCTAAAGAGGGAAAAGCACCCGCATCCATATCGGATTTCCTGGTTGCAGAAAGACCACAAAGTTTTGGTCAATGAGTAGTGCCTAGTGAAGTTCAAGATCGGGAGCTACCATGATGAGGTACTATGTGATATCATTCCCATGGATGCATGTTACATGTTGTTGGTGAGGCCGTGGCAGTTCGATAGGTGAGCTATACATGATGGCCATGCAAACACTTATTCCTTGACAAAGGATGGGGTTCATCACAAGTTGAAACCCCTGAAGGAGACCGAAGAAAAGGTATGCAGTAGTGCTAGAATTTGTTATGTAGATGGAAGAAAATATTTAGAAGGTATGAAGCATGAGCATGTGTGTTATGCATTGATTCCTAGAGTGAGTAAGGAGGATAGTGAGAAGGTTCCAGAAGAAGTGTCTAGGATGTTGGATGAGTTTCAGGATATTGTTTCTGATAATGTACCTAAGGGTTTACCACCAATAAGGAAGATCAATCATTAGATTGACTTGATTCCTGGAGCCAGTTTTCCAAATAAGGTAGCTCATAGAATGACTCCAATAGAAAATGAGGAGTTGAACAAACAAGTTCAAGAGTTGTTGAGAAAGGGTTAGATACTGGAGATTTTGAGTCCATGTGCAGTACCTGTAGTACTAGCACCAAAGAAGGATTGGGAGTGGAGGATGTGTACAGATTCCTGAGCCATAAACAAGATAACAATCAAGTATAGGTTTCCCCTACCAAGGATGGATGACCTGATGGACTGTTTGAGTGGAGCTCAGTACTTCACAAAGATTGATCTCAAGAGTGGATATCACCAGATCCAGATTCGAGAGGGAGATGAATGGAAGACTGCCTTCAAGGCCAAAGAGGGCTGATACGAGTGGTTAGTAATGCCTTTTGGGCTAACCAATGCACTGAGCACATTCATGCGGCTCATGAATGAGGTACTAAAAGAATTTCTAGGAAGTTTTATTATTGTGTATTTAGATGATATTTTGATTTTCAGTAAGATGTTGGATGAGCATATAATGCATATTCAGAGAGCCTTTGAGAAGTTAAGAGAAGAGAAACTGTTGATTAATCTGAAAAAGTGCAGTTTTGTGAAGAGGGAGTTAGTGTACTTGGGGTTTGTTGTCTCAGCAGAAGGTCTCAAGATGGACCCAGAGAAAGGTGAAGGCTATTCTGGAATGGCCTACCCCAAGAACTGCTACCGAGGTGAGATCTTTCCATGGTTTGGCTAGTTTTTATAGAAAGTTCATTAGAAACTTCAGTAGTATTTGTGGACCCTTGACTAAAACAATGAGAGGGGATAGAAAAGAATTTAAGTGGAGTAATTAGTTGGCAAAAGTTTTTTGAAACTGTTGAAGTGATAAGAGCAACCTGTTCTAGCCCTCCTAGATTTCAACAAAGGTGTTTCAAGGTGGATTGTGATGCAGTGGTTGTGCCATTGGAGCAGGTGTTGAGCCAAGAAGGTAAGCCCATTGCCTATTTAGGTGAAAAGTTAAATGATGCCAAGAGAAAGTATTACTGTATATGATCAAGAATTTTATGCGATAGTTCAAGCATTAAAGAAATGGAGACATTATTTGTTGCCGAAGGAATTTGTTCTATATACTGATCATCAGGCCTTGCAGTACCTAAATAGTCGGAAAATTAAATCGAGAGGCATATGAAATGGGTAGAGTTTTTAGAGTTATACCTTTGTTTTGAAACATAGGAGTGGGAAGTCAAATAGGGTTGCAGATGCCTTAAGTAGAAGGCATACATTGATGACAAAGATGCAGATTGAAGTGGTTGGGTTCAATGAACTCAAGACACTATATAAAGATCCTGATTTTGCAGAGGCTTGGAAAGCTTGCAAGGAACCTATTCAGTGGACAGACAAGGTGGCTGGATTTCATAATCTGGATGGCATGTTATTTAAGGGAAGTCAATTGTGTATCAGGAGTTCCATGAGGGAGAACCGATAAAGGAGAAGCATAGTGGAGGAATGAGGACATTTTGGTGGGATAAGACCATTGCCATTATCAGTGAGCATTATTATTGGCTCAGTTGTCACAGATGTGAAGAAGTTTGTACAAAGTTGCACGGTATGTCGATGGCTAAAGGAGTGAGCTAGAATACAGGCTTATGTAGGCCCACTCCATAGAGGCCATGGGAGGATATAAGTATGGACTTTGTTCTTGGTTTACCAAGGACACAAAGGGAATGATTCGTTTTGTGGTGGTGGATAGGTTTTGAAGATGGCACATTTCATTCCATGTCGGAAGACCCATGATGTAGTCCACATTGCTAACTTGTTCTTCAAAGAGGTGGTGAGGCTACATGGTCTACCAAAGAGTATTGTTTCAGATCGTGACACGAAAATTTGTGGGGTACTTTTGGAGGACCTTGTGGAAGATGCTAAAGATAGAGTTGAAGTTCAGTTATGCACATCCACAAAAGGGGAACAAAGGTTGTTAACAGGAGTCTGGGTAACCTACTGAGATGTTTGGTAGGAGATAAACCCAAGGGATGGGACTTGATCTTACCCCAGGCAAAATTTTCTTACAACAATTCTATCAACAGAAGCACTGGTAGATCACCGTTCTAGATTGTGTATGGAGGTAGCCCAGAACAACTCTAGAATTGAGGAAGATGGACCAAGAGAAGAAAATAAGTGTTGAAGCAAAGATTTGCGTAGAACACATCAAGGATATACATGAGAAGGTAAGAGAACATATTAACAAGATGAATATGCAGTATAAGGCTAAGGCAGATCAGAAGAGGAGGTATAAGGAGTTTCAGATTGGTGATGAAGTGATGGTCCACTTGAGGAAAGAAAGGTTTCTAGTAGGAACATATAACAAATTGAAGATGAAGAAGTTTGGTCCCTGTAAAATTTTGAAGAGGCATGATTCAGGGAATGCATATGAGGTAGAGTTGCCAGATGGATTCAACATCTCCCCTGTGCTCAACATTTCAGATTTGTGAGAGTAGTATCATGAAGGTGGCGTAGAGGAAGTACCAACGATGGAATAGTGTGGGATTCCAGCACCTACTTTAGAAAAGGAGGAGATTGAAGAAATCCTAGATAGTCGTGTGGGAAGGAGTACTAAGAATAGGCAGTATGATGAATATCTGGTGAAATGGAAAGGAAGGCCTATTGAAGATTCATCCTGGTTGCCTAAGGTAGAGGTTGACTATTTGGGTTTTCCTCCACCATCTGAGATGTGATGGGGTCACTTCTCAAATTATCTTGGGTGTCTGATGCAGGAGCATCTAGCGGTGTAAGGGCAATCTTGCATCACCCAAAAATAGTTAAATTTCAAGTTTCTCAGTTTTTATATTTTTTTACTTTTTTGGATACCCTTTTCATCATGATGAAATTCCCAATTTATGATTTTTATTTTCTATTCCTGGGTGGAAAGATATTGCAGTTTTAGTTTCCCAGATTTACACCTGAAAATCTTCTGAGTTAGATTTGAGGCACTTAGAGTTCCCGGAATGAACCCAAAACTTGCCAAAATTGGTGTAGAAAATTTCTATCACATTCTTGACTTTGAGACCTTTCCAACGGTTCAAACGGTTCACAAATCGGAGTTCCGGATCAAAAGTTATGGCCCCAGAAAGTTGGCGCACTTTCTAGAAGATACAATTGCAAATGCTCTTTTGAAATTTGAACTTAATGTTGTAAATTTTCGGTGCCAAACCACCTAAACTCAAATTTTAATGTTGTTTTGGCTCCAAACTAATGAGGAGCTCTATTTATGGGCAGGTTTCTAATTTTTGAGTAACTTTTTGGGGACAAGCTCGCATATTGCGAAAGGGTGATTCTATAGCTTTCTGTAACTTGCATGTGTTGTAGAACTTGGGGATTTGAGATCCTCTACATGTAAGAAGCTTCATTTTCTGAATAATAAAATTATTCTCTTGTTTGTGGGTTATTTTCTAAGTCTCGGGCTGTGCCCTCATCACCAATAAACTTAAAAATCCATACTTGGCAATTTGCACAAGAATATACTGGATTAGATGATCAAACAGAAGCCAAATTGTTGTAATTGATGCATTTAGATGAGAAATATACTAAAGCTATAGATCATTTTTCTAAACATTAATCTATAGTGAAAAGATGGTTTGATAACAGAGCTAGATTAAAGACTTTTAAACTATCTGATTTGGTCCTATATTGGAACAAAGGTCATGAACATAAAGGTGAACATGGTAAGTTTGACAAATTATGGATAGGCCCATACCAAATTTCTGAAATCTTAGGTGATAGTACTTATAGATTAAAGTCTTTGATTGGTGAATATATCTCATTGCTTGTGAATGGGAAATTCTTAAAGCATTATTTCCAGTCATAAGTAAATAGTTTTTGTACATAGTTTTTCTTTTTTTTCATAGATTGTTTTGCGTGTTTTTTTGTTTTCTTTTTGTTTTTTTTCATTTTTTTTGGGTGTTGTGTCATTCGACTTTTAAATTAATTGGAAACCTTTAAAGGTCTGCAAGTCAATAGAATGTCAACTCCATAACTTTAATCTATATTCTGACCAGAAGTAGTTTTATATTTATAAATTGTTTGAGAATTATTCAATTTTATATACTCTGATTAGCATGAATCATTCAGTTGATGTTGAGCTACAAATGAATACATTTAAAATCATTCTACTAAAATTTGGGATAACAATTGTTTGCATTAATTGAAAAATCAAAAGACTACCTTTGCTACCAATGTAATCCCCAACCTAATAGCAGGCTTCAATGTTTTCAAGTTGATAAAAGAATTTTTATTGCAATATCAAAAGTAAAAAATGAGCTATCATTTCCATATCTTAAAAAAAAAGGGCTATCAGCTCATTAGGCCATCCATATAACTCTACTAGGGCTATAGATTCCTGACCGACAATAGAGCTATGTTTTGGGGAATTACAGAGATAACCTTGTGATGTGAGTAGGGTGTGATGACTCTTCACAAACTCACAAAAGATCAAACTTGATCAAGGAAAACATCCTTTATAACTCTAATTCACCAGCTTGTCTCAAACATACACCTATTAGGCCAGTAGCCTCAAAACCCAAATTTTCACAACATCTTAAGGAGTAAGTCATACAGAGATCTTTCAAACTTCATTTCAGACTCTCTTCATCCCTTGACACAACATACTAAAAGATCTAATAAGGTTTCTTAAGAAAAAAATAGACTTTCAATAACCTACACTTGTTTTGGGCTACTCAAATAGCCCTCTTTTACAAAGGAGATACCTTCTAATCACCAAATTTTCACTCAAACTCATCAAACAGTCTCTAGTTGTGTTCCAAAACAACCAAATATACAATAATTTGACCATTCCATGTCATCTATGATGCTACACCAAGAAACCCTCACGTTTCTTGCAAAATTCAAGGGTTTATTCAATCTCCACTCTTCCCATCTAAACTGACTCAATAAATGGCTCCAAAACATCATACTAACCTTGCACAAAATCAATCTAGCATTACTTTGAATTTTCCATCAACATTTTAACAAAACCCCTCTTTAGTTCCCTTTTTCCACATGAAAAATTACCTTGTACAACCAAGGGCATCACACCATTTCAAGTAACTTGTATCCTAGTCATCCTAAACCACAAAATACATTGAATATAACACCTATGAATACATTCCAATAAGTCACAACTTGGTATAGAAGATGGAATGTTTAAATCATTATAAAAACTTCAAAATAGTGACCTTGTTGTCCTATATCAGGCTACTACAGAAAATCAGCAATTTCTCCCACAAATTTTGATGAAAGACTCCCAAAATTGTTTCAAATGGGAGTTAGAACATTCCAACACAAATTAGAAAATATTTCAAAGCAACACAATTACTGTACAGGTTGTATAGTGCTAGTAAAATTCTAAAAACACAATAAATATAGTAATTTTTTGGTAAAACATTTTTTTTATTGATTTTAAAACTTCAATACCACTTCAATCCTTCTTTCTCAAGCCTTTTCAAGCTTCTTAAACATTTTATCCATCAGTTACAAGCTTTGATGTGTTTGAAAAAACATTTACTTACCTATGACATGCAATTTTGTCAATATGCAACTATTTTTAGCAATATTGTAAAGACTGATAGAATTGACCTACCACCACTTTGCATGGACTGACATTGACCTCATTGCTCCTAGAAATACTCATATACCACTAAAATTACCTTAAAACAACTATTTACTACCCTTAACAACCTTTGACCAAAAGATTCCCAAAAATCTTGCAATTTGCAACTTTTGTTGATTGATAACATTTTGCAACAATTTTGTAAATTTTGCAATATCAACATCATTGACTCCTTGACACCTAATATGAATCAAACATGACTAGAAACAATTTAGAATTTTCTTATTGACCTTATTTAATGCATTTTCTTAAAAATCCTAAAACCTACTTATGATCAACCTTGCTTGACTGAAATTGTTTAATGGTGCCCCTACACCATACAACCCAACATAGAATTTTTCCAAGTGCCTTGGAAAGTTTGTTGTATTTTGTCCTCCATTGTTCTTCCCTTTTCTCAAACCTTCATGTTGGCCTTTAACTGGTTCACTTTTTCCTTTATTCTCACCATCCTTGTCTTCCTGGCACTTATCTTCATTTTGAATTTGACTTCAACTGTACACAATGTACTATGGGGTGTCCTTTACCTTTTTCTTCATCAATTACTAATGTCACAGTATTCCTTACACATGTACACAAGCTTTGATCTACTGGATTTACTTCTCTCTATCCTTCATGCATAATTCCCTACTCAATGCTCTATTTATTTGCATTTTTACCTCTATCAATAGTACCTTTACCCCTTGCAAACTCTGTCAAACTTGTAATTGTACTTCTCACTGTCCAATCAACTTTATAAGCTATTGTCCTCTCATTCACTATATCACCAATCTTTGTATTAAAAAATTCTAACTTCCTACTCACTCCTTTTCCTGTTACTACAAGACACATAACCATCCCAATTAATATCCCATCACTCATTTCTTTCCTTTTCATAGGATTTTCACTCTCACTCTTGTTTGCATCAACCTAAAACTTCATTCCATTAGTTTTCCTCTTCCACAAGAAAGTTTTCTTCATTCCATTAGACTGCAAATCATCTTTACTTCTCCTATCCACTGTCCTATCTCTATCATGCCTTGAAATGAATGTCAATTCTATATTCTCACCTTACTCAATACTAACAAACTCTTTCCTTCCAATCATGATGATCTCACCCATTTCTTTTATCTCCTCATCCAATGGAGTTAGAATGAATGTCTTCCCATCCATTTCAATGCTATAGGTATTTTGTCTCCCATGGTAGACTGCAGACCTATCAAACTTCCAAGGCCTTCCTAGTAGCACATGGCAACAACTCATTGGTAATATGTCACAAATAACTTGATCCCTATATGGACCAATTTGAAACTCCATAGTTGCTTGTTCACTCACCAAAATGGTTTTATTTTTACTATCCCTAGACACTTTATAAGGCTTCTCCCTAGGTACTCTTTCTAAATTCAACTTGTCCACTGTATCATTTGACACCATGTTATCAGTGCACCCAAAATCAACTATTACTTTGCATACCTTATTTTTGCATCTGCAAGCTATCCTAATTAAGGCTCTTCTTTGCATTAACTCTTTCTCCTTGGAGGTCTTCAACATTTGTCTTTTCATCATCAACATCTCACCTACTTCAGGAGCAACACGAAGACTTTTGGAGCTTAAAATTTTAGACTCTTCCCCTTAAACAATTTGTGCTCTTTCATTTTTCGTTCCTCCTCCACTTGATGTGGTTGGAAACTTAAAGAAAGGGTGACTAAACTCACCACACTTGTAACACCTGCCTACAAACTCATTAGAATCTCTTCTTTTCCTAAAGCTTGTTCTTCCACCTCTCCATCCACCTCTTGATTTAGGTGCTTGTTCTTTACTCTTATCAGTATCTTCAAGATCTTCTTTGGACTGTATTGATGTAGTAAATGTACCTCTTCCCCTAGTAGTGCTGAATTTTCCTCTTGTTTCCTTCTCTTGCTTCCTCTTGAGCTTTTATTCTTCCCTTATAGCCATTTGGAAACATTGTTTCATGTTGTCTTCAGTGCCATCATGTTGATTTCATCTTGAATGTTATACCTTAAACCATTAAGATACCTAGCTAATCTTTCTTCCTCATCTTCCTCATGCTTAGTTCTTATACTTAGCCTATAAAATTCCTCAGTGTATGCTTTCAAATTCTATTATTTTTGCCTAATATTTTGTAGTCTTTTAAGTAATTGAATATTATAATCATAAGGAACTTACCTTTCAGTTTTTCCTTCGTCCTCTCCCAAGAAGTGATCTTGCTCTTTCCCTTTCCCTACCTTTCATCTTGTACAAAGTTCCACCACAACAAAGCATGTCCCTTCAACTTGGTCTTAGCTTTCTTCACTTTTTTTTCTTCATCTATCTCTTCATTTTCAAAGTAGTTCTCCATGGCTCCTATCCAATCCAAGAGCTCTTCACCATCTAATTTACTCCCATACATTGGCACATCCATTTTTCTATGTCCATCACTCTTCACAGCCTTCAAAACCTTCATCATTCTTGCATCCTCTGGATCCATCTCTTCTTCTCTTCACTTGAAGTTTCTTGTTTAGTATCACTTTCATCATTAGTGTCTTTAGCCTTTAATGCTGATATCTCCCTCTTCAAAGCTTCTATCTCTCTTGACTTTTGCTCAACCTTTCTTGCTACAGGAGTTCTTTTTGGAGGAATCTTCACAATATTTCCTCTTCACCTTTCAACCTACAAAACTCAAAAAAATCACTTGAAAAAGACCTACTAACTAGCTATGATACCAAACTGATGTAAGCAGGGTGTGATGACTCTTCACGGACTCACAAAAGATCAAACTTGATCAAGGAAAACAATATTTATAACTCTAATTCACCAACTTGTCTCAAACATACACCTATTAGGCTCATAGCCTCAAAACCAAAATTTTCACAATATCTTAAGGATTAGGTCATACAGATATCTTTCGAACTTCATTTGAGACTCTATTCATCCCTTGACATAACATACTAAAAGATCTAATAAGGTTTCTTAAGAATAAATTAGACTTTCAATAACCTACCCCTATTTTGGGCTACTAAAATAGCCCTCTTTTATAAAGGATCTAGCCTCTAATCACCAATTTTTCATTCAAACTCATCAAAAATTCTCTATTTGTGTTCTAAAACAACCAAATCTACAATCATTTGACCATGCCATGTCATCTATGATGCTACACCAAGAAACCCTCACTTTTCTTGCAAGATTCTAGGGTTTATTCAATCTCCACTCTTCCTAGATAAATTGAATCAATAAATGGCTCCAACACATCATAATAACCCTGTACAGACTCAATCTAGCATTAATTTGAATGTCCCATCAATATTTTAACAAAACCCCTCTTTAGTTCCTTTTTTTCACATGAAAAATTACCCTGTATAGCCAAGGGTATCACACTATTTCAAGTAACTTGTACCCAATCATCCTAAACCATAAAAGACATATAATATAACACATATGAATACATTACACTAATTCATATCTTGGTATAGAAGGTGGAATGTCTAAATCATTATAAAAACTTCAAAACGGTGACTTTGTTGTCCTATATCAGGCTGCTACAAAAAATCAACAATTTCTCCCACAAATTTTCGTGAAAGACTCCCAAAATTGTTTTAAATGGGAGTTATAACATTCCAAAACAAATTAAAAAATATTTCAAAGAAACACAATGACTATACGGGTTGTACAGTGTTAGTAAAATTCTGAAAACATAGTAAATATAGTGATCTTCTGGTAAAATGGTTTTTTTATTGATTTGAAAAATTCAATACCACTTCAATCCTTCTTGATCGATCATTTTAAGGCTTCTTAAACATTTTATCCATCATTTACAAGATTTTATTCATTTGAAAAAGCATTTACTTACCCATGACATGCAATTTTGTCAATATGCAACTATTTTTAGCAATAATGTAAAGACTGACAGAATTGACCTGCCACCACTTTGCATGGACTGACATTGACCTTATTTCACCTAAAAATACTCATATACCAATAAAATTACCTTAAAAAAACTATTTACTACCCTTAAAAACCTTTTAAAAAAAGATTCCCAAAAATCTTGCAATTTGCAACTTTTGTTGATTGACAACATTTTGCAACAATTTTGCAAATTTTGCAATATCAACATTGTTGACTCCTTGACACCTAATATGACTCAAAAATGACTAGAAACAATTGAGAATGGCCTTATTGACCTTATTTAGTTAATTTTCTCAAAAATACTAAAGCCTACTAATGATCAACCTTGCTTGAGTGAAATTGTTTAATGGTGCCCCTGCACCACCTTGTTGGGGCTATGGACGCTTGACTAGAAGCAAGGATCTATCCCTAGTTGGATTAAAAGGAATTGTCATATTATGTAGGTTAATGAAAATAGCTACTATTTCTAAGTTTACTATAGCGTAAATAATCAATTGCACACACTGAAGAAATTTTGAACATTGATGTTAGATTTGGAATTGACTTTCTATTCTTTTGTTTTGTTTTTTTGGTTGCTAGTTATTGTGTGGTCTCACAACATGCCCCATTTTTTCCCTTTGGAAAAATGTGGACCCCACTCTTTTTCTTTTTCTTTTTCTTGCTTTTTTTTCTTTTTTCTCACTTCGACTTTTTTTTGATGCCCGGTCGGTTGCTGATTTCTTCTCTCATTTTCACTTGGCCTCTTTGTTGTCATAACCTTTGATTTTCCGGTTTTGGTGTTTTGGTATGCTCTTAACGTTTAGTCTATTACTGGAAATCAGAATCCTAGTGTCTTTTGTTTGAGCCAAAAGAATTTGTATCTTCATAAGATTCTAGCTCTGCCTGGTATTTCATTGATCAAAATTTTAATCGTAGTAATTTCTCTTTTACCAGAGTCTGGTATTTTATTGTTTCTTTTTTTTCCTGAAAGTCGGGAACTGGGGAGTCTTCTTTGAAATTGTGTTAAATTTATCCTTTAGACTCTATTTTCAGTCATTCCTTTCATTTTGGTTTTCTCTTTCTATAGAAGATATTTCCCAGATCTCGGTGTTGTTTGCTCCTTTCAGAAGAAATATCATAAAGCTTTAATCCCATTGATCACCAATCGATCACATATGGTTAATGACATGTACCTTGAAAAGAATCAGCGTGACATCTAATTGCCACATATAATCACTATGCCATCTTTCTTCTCAAATAAGGAGCCAACGTAGAAATCTAGGTGTTTGTGATTTGGACAATAATCCGTAATGATTGCACCTTTATTCTAGGAATTAATGTGAAATAACAAGTAATTAATGAAGGTGGTGAACTACCCTTGTACTTGGAACCACCTCAAGCATGCAATTTCTTTTACAACACTCCACTTTGTGTCATATTTCAATTTTTCTAAGGACATTGAGTCAACAAAACAACATTGGTGTGTAAAGAGAGGTAAAATTTTGAGAAACTAAGACACAATTACTAAGTGTTTTGAAGTTTCATTATGAAGAAACACCATTATTAACCAGAACCAGGTATGTTTTGAATAACTGATACTTTGTTAAGAGTTTCTCAAGCTAAAAATCTTGATAATGGCATTTCCCATTTTGAAATTGAAATGTTAATTATTCTCTGAGTTGTTAAATTTAATCAAAAATGAATTGAATTTTTTTATGAAACCTAAGTTTTGGTTAAATCTAACCCTAACTCACACACAAGACATATATTCTAAAAATTGCAGAGCACATTATATACAAAATGAGTACTTATAACACAAGGGAAAAAGATGAATTCAAGTATTGCAATTCACAAGGCATACCCATCAATGTAGTGGTTACAGACACCCACATTAGATGGTCTTCTGAAATTGAGATCCATTCATGGCTATTACAAGAGAATGCTTCTCAATGTACCAAGAGTGTTGTGGAAAATGGGTTACTTTTCGTAGGAGGGTTTCTACCAGCAATGGAATCTCCTGAATTAGTCATGCAATGTATAAATCATTACAACCCAGCCAAGAATTTTATTGAGAAATAAGGGAGAGTTAATGCAAACTTGTCATAGAAAGGAATCATATACACATTTGGTCTCCCCATTTACACACAAATGTTCAATGTCGACCTAAAGGCCAAAACCAGGACATATCCAAGCGTTGAATAGCATAATAGAGAAATTATGAGAACCCAATGGTGTCAACAACCAATTACACAACAAACCAAGGTAATTCAGAGGTCTATGTTTAAACAATAAATGCAAGACATTACAAATTTATTAAGCATAGTAGTTGGTTTAAGAGATGCAAGAAAATTTGAACCCTAGATGTTCATGATAATATCCTACATGATAAAGGGTAATGTGGAGTTGCATTGGGGAAAATTTATAAGTGATAGACTAAATGAACAGATTACTACATTCCCCAAAACAAAATGCTTCTAAATGTCATCATATGTTATTTACTCTTGTGCTATGAGAGTTAGTAAACAAGGGTTGAAATAGATTGGTACTTTGGGCACAAATGTTGGCAACAGTTTGATATATGCACATATACCCTAGATCATCGTCCATGGGTATAAAGATTATTATAGGAGAGTTAATGATTTTTTCTCCATGAAATTGGTGAGAACAATGGAAGGTGATAAAGCTAAGAGATTATTCCTAGAAGAACAAAGTGTTATTTGGCCTATGGGAGGCTGGTACATACAATTCCTAACTTCTACATTAGAGTGGAGGGATTTGATGG
>VDFB02041831.1:0-19706 GCA_007258455.2 Sequoia sempervirens
GAACGGACAAAGAACCAGGGCCCGAGAAAATCCGTGGGAGCTGGAAAATCCTGGAATTAGGTGAAAACCCAGAGTTTTCTTAAAACTCAATTTCAATCAATTCAAGCCTCAGGGCAAGGTCAAGGCTAGCAAGACCAACACATCAAGACCTCAAAATGATAAGTCCAATAAAACCAAAGGTCGAAAACACCAGAAAAGAGGTTCCCTACTCCAAGTGGGGCATGTGTGCAACAAACTGCACAACAAATGACGACTCTGCTGGGGAAATGCTCCTGAGCATTTCGATGACAGACTGGAATCAAGAACCCATAACTCCTGGTTTCAACTCAGACATCTAGCCACCATCCCATGTTTAAAGAAAGAAGCCCCCTAGTCACTCAAAGTTTCCTATACCAGGGTCAAAGTGTGTGCACATGCATTCATTACCATCCCTTAGTTGCAACAAGAACCAGACTTGGTATGAACAAGCTACGTAAAGATTCATACTCTAAAAGTAACCTGGATAGAGTCTCATTGCCAGTTAGGCATCCATAGCCCCGACGAGGTTATCACTGTGATCCTCCTGAACATAGCTCTACTGCCAGCCAGACATCTATAGCCCCGGTAGAGATATTTAGATTCTCCTGATCAGTTGAATTCAAACTTTTTGATTTTCAATATAGTCCCCCCTTTTTTTTATATATCTTTCCCTTTTCACTCATTTCATTCAACCTGTGGACAGTGAAGTCCACACTCAGGGCTGAGAATCACAATGGCACTAGAGCAGAAAAAAGATTTTTCACTTGTTCAAACCTCATAAGGAACTTTAGTAACTTCAGGTATATTAATAATAAAAAGTATGAGACCCCAATATATTCCCATTCAAATTGACTAGAAAACTCTTCGCCTCAGCATAAGGAAAAGTGACATAAGATAAAGAGTTCATACCATAGTGTCTTGAAAGGATGATTAGAATTTGTAAGGGAAATACCAAGAACATCAAACCTACTTTGTCACCATTTTCATATAGATGCACCCAAAGATCCCCAAAAGAGAAAGAACCAAGAGCAATAGCAACGCAAACCAAAACAAACAAACCAAAGCAAACCTAATCCAACCCAAGCAAAACAAGCAAACTAGAAAGGAAACCTACCCCAACCAAACAAAACAACGGAAAGCAACCTAAACTAACTATATACAAAGCAGAGAGCTATAGGCAGCTCAGGACTAGAAATAATGTTTCAAATACTGCCCGTTGACGGGCAGTGGGATATCCTCTCCCATGAGAGTCTTCAGACGGAAGGCATTATCTCCAAGTATCTCAGCAATCTGATATGCACCCAACCACAATTTATCAAATTTCCCATGGTTCCCTTTCTGATCATGAGGTTTATCCCAGTATAGGACAAGGTCAGAAATCCTGAAGGCTTTGACTTTAGCTCTCCTGTCAAACCATCTCTTAACTACCTCCTGATGTTTGGCAAAATTCTCAAGGGCATTATCTCGTTTCTCCTCAAGGTGCAATAATTCTGTTAACCTAGCCTCCCTTCTGTCCCCTTCATCATAAAACTGGTTTATAAATTGCAAAGTTGGGATCTTGAGTTGGATGGGGAATACTGGCTCCAGACCGTACACCAAATGATAAGGAGATGTTCCAATGGAAGACTTAAGTCTAGTACGATCTGCCCAAAGGGCAAACCGAAGCTGGGTGTGCCAGTCTTTAGGGTTCCTCTCTAACAATTTACGGATGACAGTCAATAGGTTCTTATTAGAGGATTCTGCTAAACCATTGCCCTGAGGGTAATAATTAGATGCAAACTTCACAATAATGCCATGATCAAAGGCCCAATTCAAAAATTTCAAAGATGCAAAGGCAGGACCATTATCACAAACAATAGCAATAGGGCATCCAAAACGATTAAGAATAGCCGACTCTAAGAAATCAATCACTACCTCAGATGTACATTGCCTACAAGCAAAAGCTTCAGTCCACCTTGTAAAGTAATCAGTGATAGTGAGAATGTACCTGTGTCCCGCAGAAGATGGGGGGTTGATGGGGCCTATGAAGTCCATACCCCACTGAACAAAAGGTCTTACCTCAGTAACCGGTTGGAGTGGAAGTGCTGCACACCTTTCTCTTGTTGCTGCGGTCTGGCAAGTGTGACAGGTCCGCACATGTTGATGAACATCCTTGAACAGCGTGGGCCAATAGTAACCTGCCCTCAAAATCTGATTTGCAGTGGCAATTGCAGAACCATGACCAGTGCCATATTTCTCATGAAATTCAGTCATCACTCGATCAACTTCCTGTTTCCCAAGACACCTCAAATAAATGCCTTCATGATTTCTTTTATACAGAACAGCTCCTTTCAACATGAAACCGTCACTTTTCAATCGTAAAGCTCTCCTCTGAACTGCACTGAGATGACCTAGAGGTCGTTGATTCAGCAGATAATACACCAGGTCATCATACCAACCATCTGGGGAAACCTCTTCAATATTATAATTCTGAACAGACAATTCAGGGCCTATTTCTGCCATAGTCTGAGTGAGTCCTTGTCCTCTCACCAGCTTCATGGGCTGGATCTCGATATCATACTCTTACAGCATGGTCACCCATTTAGCTCTACGCTCACCTAATTCATTCTGCATCAGGAGTAACTTAACTGTAGAATCAGGGACAATTGCATATACCTTATTTCTGAGGATATAATGCCTGAATTTCTTTACTACTCTGACCAGGGCATACGCCTGCTTTTCCACACTTGGATATTTCAATTCAGCATCTTTCAATGGTGCACTCATAAAAGCAATAGGATTCTCATTTCCCTCATCAGACTTTTGAGTAAGCATTCCAGCACACGAGTGGTCTGAAGCAAATGAATAGATATAAAAGGGTTTGTTGTAATTAGGACTTACCAACACTGGAGCATCAGCAATGGCTCTTTTGATCTCTGCAAAGGCTTCCTTTGCTTCTGTAGTCCATTCGATCTTGGCATCTTGTTTCAACATTGTATTCAATGGCTTAACAATTTCAGCAAATCCAGTGATGAATTTTCTGACAAAGTTAATCTTACCAAAGAAAGACTTCATTTCATTTTTGCTAGCAGGTGGCTGAATCTTCAAGATGGCCTCCACTCTTTCCGGATCAATAGCAATTCTCTTTTCTGATATGACATGTCCCAGTAGCTTTCCTTCTGTTACTCCGAAGATGCACTTTTTAGGATTCAAGGATATGCCAAATCTCTACACCTTTGGAATACTTTGTGCAGATCTGAGATGTGATCCCTTCCGTTCTTCAAAAAAATAGTCAGATCATCCATATAAATGATGATGCATTTGCCTATGATATCCTTAAAGGCAATATCCATAACTCTCTGAAATGTGTCCCCTGCATTGATGAGTCCAAATGGCATCCTCCTGTAGGCAAAGGTACCTCACTTAGTTGTGAAAGCGGGTCTTATGTACATCCTCTTTATCTTTGGGCCCATCACTTGAGATTGCCACACGAATAACCATCCATAAAGGACATCATTTGAGATCCATTAACCACTTGAAGCACCTCATCTAACGAAGGAACTGGATAGTTATCCTTTTCTGATGATCTGTTTAGATTCTTGAAATCAACACAGAGCCTAATTTCTCCATTTTTTTCCTTCTGGAACGGGTTTTGCCACCCATGTTGAATGCCTAGCGGAAATATGATTACAGCGGAATGCTTAACCGAACTTCTTTTTATATGACTGGTTCCAACAATGCATTGATAGGTCTCTGTCTCTGTCTAAAAGGCTTGGCATCTAGCTTTAGGGGTATAGTATGAGTTATGATTGATTTATCATAGGTCTTCAAGTCTTCATAACTCCAAGCTACAATATCAGGAAATATGTGGAGTGCTCCAATTATTCCTTATCTTTCTTTAGGAGTGCATGATTTTCCAATGAAAATGTTCTTGGCATTATCTTCAGTTCCCATATTGTAAGTATCACACTGTCCACTAATAGATTCTTTCTTAGACTTTTGTTCCTGATCCTTAATCTTATCTATATCAAAAATGTGTTCCAACTGTACCATCCCCCTGGGAATAGTGTTTGATTTTAGATTCATCACACCTTCTAGATCCAATTCTACTTCCTGAGGCTCTGTTTCATCGATGATTTGGGAAGCAAAAACATCTATATTTGTGATAAAATCCAAAATATGCTTATCATCCTCAAACACCTTGAAGTTAGTCACATTGTCTGGAACTGATGGCACAGGAGTTAATTCTACAGTGAATTTCTTCAATCCTAACAGAGACAAAGGATGCAAAGTGCTTGCTGCTTGAGCTAGAGAATCAGTAGTTTGATTCTTCTTTCGTGGGATCAGTTGGATATTAAAAATGTCAAATCCCTCAATGAGGTCCCACACTCTATGTCTATAATTGGTCATTCTCCTATCATGGCATGAATATTGTCTCCTTATTTGTTTAACCACTAACTCAGAATCACCAAAAACTTGCAGAACCTTAACCTTCTTCTTAAGTGTCATAAGGAGTCCATGAATTAATGCTTCATACTCTGCTACATTATTTGTGTAATGGAATTGGAGCCTATGGGCTGCAAAGAAATTCTTACCTTTTGGACTAATCAATTCAAACCCTGCCCCAGCTCCATGTTTGGATTTGGATCCATCAAATCTGAAAGTCCAGCACTCAACAGTGGTAGTCTTCTTTATTACATCCTTTGGCTCAATATTGTTGTGTGCTTCTTTAGGCAATACAGGTCTCTTGCTTTCACACTCTTCCTGAGGATTCTGCTTGTCTGTCTTAACTGCCTGAGTTGGACTCATGCATCTTTGTACTTGTTCTACTGTTGTTTGGCATAAACAACACTTCAACTCTGAATGGGAAGAATTATGAACTCTACACCAATTAGGTAAGAGTAATTCCTCAAAGCGTGTCCTTTTCCCTAGGTGGGTTTGATTCTCCATACACTGCTTGATGAATTCTTAGAAACTGTCCAACAGACTGATCTGATTATCTTCAGGTTCCTTTTCTTCCTGAACTGACCTGTCAAAACAGTAAAAGGGCTGGATCCCGTTTCTGCATCAATAAGCATTGTGTGCAGCATCAATATCTCCTCTGAGTCTGATTCCTCATACTGAGTCGATAGCATGTAATTTCCCATACTGACTTCTGATATCAAAACTTCTGCTGAAGTCTTTTGGTATTTTGTGATCATGTATTTCATTCTTAGTTCTCTCTCAATTCTGATTTGATTGGGAAATCCCTTCCAGGGAAGCCACATATGAGAATGATCAGTGGACACATACCCATTCAAAGCTTTGGTAAAATCTCTTCCTAGAATCAAACCATATGCATCAGGAATATCAGCTACCTAAATATTGATAACCTGTTGAATCCTTGGATTAGAGGCTATTTGCATTTGGATCATGTTTAACTCTCCCACCACATTTACTTTAGTTCTATCTAACTGAGTCACTTTCTTCTGAGAATCAACAGGTGTAATTCCTAGAGCTCTACAAACTCCAAAGGGTATCACATTGGTGGAAGCACCAGAATCTAATAAACAATTATGCAGATTCTTACCAAATATGCGCACAAAAATCAGAAATGGTGGAGTTTCTGTCTTTCCTTGAAACAAAGTAAGCTGAGTATCTACTTGAGCCACTTGAGTCTTATCCTTTTCTTTTCCTTTATCTCCAGGGGGAAGGTTAGTCTGATTTTGTGTCTTCTGAGGCTGAGAACTAGAAATCTTGCTGATATCTTCACCAGAAGGCTTGTCCAAAGACACATAATGTGCATCATAAGTACCCAAAACTGCCTTCCTAATTGTAGGGAATCTTAATAATTCAAATGCTGAAAGATTTACCTTTAATTTCTTAAACTCCTCAGCAACATAAGAAGCCATCTGCTCCTCACTCATATTGGTTGATACTTCCCTGAGAGGTTCCTCCACCTTGTCTTTACACACTTGAACAACCTTTTCCCTCTGTGGGTCAATTTGAGCTTGTTGTTCTTTAGAAAGGTATTATCTGGAAACAGGTGGATAGGATGGATTATTGCTTGCATGAGGATCTGGGGGAGTACTGAAGTTGTTAGGAGGAATGGAAGTAGTGAAAGGACCTTCAGCTTGTGGGCGCCTATGAGGCATATCCCTCAAACCCTGCCTCTGGAACATCTGTACTTCTTCAACGTAGGCTTCCTCCTGATCAAGAGGGCCATTATTATTCATTGTTTCTTTATTGAATAGTTGAGCCACTTCATCTCCATTGTAGACTTGATCTGTTTTGTCTTCATGAAATTGATTCTTCTGGGGATATTCTCTTCATTCTTTGGGAAGGGAGCATGATTTAAGCTTTAACGGGGAGAATCATGAGGCTTGAGAGGAGAATAATCTCACAACATTGCATTATTCTCCACCTCATGTCTGGAAATAGAGGCCAGTTTGGAACTTCTGGACATTTAACTCTAAATGCTGACTTGTCTTATGGAGCCTACACCATCTTGATAGAGCCGCTTCAGCCAAATAGACACCACTAGGAGGCTTGTCCTGACCGACTGGCTGATTTGCAGATTGATTGACAACTTGATTAGCTGGTTGATCTAATGGGGTAGGGACTCCTCCGTTGTTAGGTCCTGTATTCCAGGTTCTATTATGCCCTTGTGATTGTCTCTTATCAAATCCAAATCCACTACCTTGACTTCTATCAAAATTCTGTCTCCTTTCATTATTGAACCCTCTATCATTGTTGTAACCCCTATCTTGATTGTATCCTCTATCATTATAGAATCCTCTGTCATTACGTTGTTCCCTGTCAAAGTTCTGACCTTGTGAAAACTTTCTGTTCTGATTGGACTGCATGCCTTTCTGAGCAGCTTGTAACTGACTATTTTGATTCCTAAGGTAAGTCACCTCTAGGTTTAGCTTCTTTATCTGCTCGGCCATTTCATCAATGCTTTCTTTATTTGAGTCTACAAAAGGGGGTCGGCTTGGGTTACTCTGAGGAGGGACAAACATTGTAGCAGATCCCATAGACTGATGTAATACTTCAGAATTTTGTAGATAAGTAGGGAAACTATTTGGCTGTGGCTGATACATGGGTTGGTTAACCTGTTGTTGTGGGAAGTTCGTCATAGGGGAGACTTGGCTCATGGGATGACCACGGTGTGACACCATAGGTAATTGAGGAACTGGGTTCATGATTGGGTATGATTGGTAAGTTCACAGTTCACCTTGAACGTAAGATACACCAAGCGGTCCCTAAAGAAGGTGGCAGTCCGATCAAGTGTTATCTCAAATCATACTAAACTTTGACTGACCTCTGTATAAGCATCGAGTTAGGGTTCTTGGAGGATTGGTCTCCATTTTAGAAAGGTTGCTGTTATGCTATCCAAAGCTTCACAATGAACTCGGTAGTATCATCATCTAAAACATATAGGTCTTGCAATGGTGTCTTGAGGTAGAACCTAATATTATTGGCCCGGATATTGGCTCGTTGACTCTCTCATGAATTTGATGGTGCAATTATCGTCGTTGGCACTAATGGTGTTGAACTATAAAAAGGCCTTTTCAAGATCATTCCAATTAAAAATTGAACCAGCAGGGAGATGGTTGTACCAGTAAAAGGCTTCTTCTCCTAGTGAATAAAGAAACAACCTACAGGCGACATCCTCATGGACAATCCCTCTGTCTTTGAGACAAGTTTGGAAAATCCTCACATGTTCTTCTGCAGTCCTATTTGGGTCATTGGCATGGAATTTTGAACAGAAATGCTCAGGATTTTTGGGCATTACATTGTAGGCTTGGAAGAATAGGGGCGATGGATTATTAGCAAGGAAAGCCATTGGTAGAAGTGGGGGAGGTGGTTGTGGTTGGTTAACAACAGGCTGAGGCTGTTGGATGGGAACAACTTCAGGGATGGGTATAGCCTCAACTTCAGAATGTGGAGATATGGATGATGTTGGTGAAGGGATGGGTGATGATGATTCTCCCCCTTCTCGAGTCCTTCTTGACCTAGTGGGGAATTTTAGCTCCTCTAAATCTTCCTCTCTTGTGGTAGATCTGGTATTTCTCCTATATCTCTCTGGAGAGATGGCATTCAAAAAGTGATCCAGTCTGCTCATTCAGGCCCTCCTTCTAGTGCCAATCTGTTGATGGTGTTTTCTGCACAACAACAACTCAGACAGAATGAAATATTCTATCTCTCTTAAAGATAATCTTCAACAATAGATTGTGAAAGAAAATCACTCGAAGTCTCTCGGGTGTTAGAGTCATAACATGCATAAACAACTTAGATAATATGTGAAAATGTTGGTAATCTGTCGGACCTTACTACAAAACAGGCTGTCTCTCCTTATGATTTTGCAATATGATGATCTTAAATCCTAAATCTAATCGGATAATAAAAGAAATAGCAAAGATAATTGCAAGGATTGAATAAGATCTAAACCCCTTCTAGAATATGAACAATGCAAATGACTAGATATACGGAATGGATAATCTCAAATAACCAATTCTTGTAACCCACAGCACTTAATACCACAGAGAGCAGTGCAATCTTCTACAGGGGTATGCAAATTTTCAAACCATGAATGTGCATCTACAATGCCGAACTTAAGCATAGACAAATATTGGTCGGTTGACTTCTGACCTACAATCGAGATAATTCTTTGAGGAGTATAGACCAGAGATTGCTACAAATATTCCAAATATGAAATCATAGACACCATTCACCAAACTGAAACTAATCTATTTTTGAAAATAAAACCCTAAATCTTCAAGCAATTTAAAAGATAAAACAACAGGAACCATGCAAGATGGAATAACACAAAAGATTGCACCAGGAAAACCACAATGTCTTCAGTTGTATTAATCACCCAAAATGCTACAACAATTCCACTGTTTTGATACAGTATTTGCTTCAAGAAATTGAATACTACTCCTATTAAAAAAATACTCTAGCTTTTTCTTTTTTATTTCTACTGTCTCTTCTAGCTCACCCTTACAATGAGGCAAGAATGCCCTTTTATAGCAAATCCCAGATATATACGTCCAGTAAACATTTTAATAATATTGTAAAAATAAGTCATTTCGAGGGATTAATGCATGCCCTGATAATAGGGAAGCACAAATCTTGATGGCGTGTGCCACTTCACTTACCTTTTGAACCGGTGACCCTTGGACCTAAAATACTCCATCCAACTCGATGACAGGTGGCAATGGCAAAACCTTGGGCCGACATTTAATAGAGTCAATTTCTTCCTTGGACTGTTCAACATTTTTACTCCAATCTTCCTTGCTGGACAGATATCTATCCATTACCGCCAAGTAGGTGGCTGCATCATCCAACTGGTGGCCCGTTATAACTCCTTCAGAATCCGGGGCATAAAATTCATGCCACCACTCCTTCAGTTGCTCCAAGCTCAGATATTTGGGAGCTATCTTCTTCCTACCGGTCATTACCTCAAAGAAGGCAATGCATCCATCATATACTGCAGTGAGATCCCCATCAATTGATTTCTTCCACTTCTGGATCTTCCTTATGACCTTCTGCCTAATCTGCAGAGCTTTGAACCATTCCCAAGGTTCATCCAATCTGGAAGAAGGAAGGATGCCATCCTTAGCCAGTTGTTCTTTGCCATGCCCCAAGATAACCCTTGATTTCTGCAGCAAGAGATCCATGTCCTCTTTATCCTGGGACAGTACATGCTCTAATAATTCTCTAGCCCTAACTGCATCCTTTCCAACTGAAAGAATGTCCTTGATGGTATGATCATCTCCTTTCGTTTGCACACTCATCAGCCAATCTATGGCCGCTTGAGCTAAGGCCTTCAATTTCTCAATTCCGGAGATGGTTTCCTTGGGCAGAAATCCAGGAGCGGTAGATGAAGAAGGATGGAGGGACTGGAAGGCTTTCATCACCTCCTCCAAGCATTTTCTTAGTCTCTCATTTTCTTTCTTCAGTTCATGCTTGGTTTGGGTCTCTTTCCTCAATCTACCAATGATTACAGCACTGGACCCTTCATACTCCTCTATATCTTGCTCCATGGAGGCCGGCCCGAGGTTGATAGTCTGAACATGGTAGTCCTGACCGGTGACTTCCTCTCTTGTTTTGTCTGCAGCAGGGGTGGCAATATGGATAACCCTGTTGTTTGTTTCATCTCTTTCCACCCTTGAGATTACCCTAGCTGTCTTCTTTTTCTTTCCTTTACCAATCTTCGACATCATTTCATCCCAGTCCAAGGGAGTATCCTCAACAATCACTTGTTTTTTCCTTGCAAGTTCTTTTTCTAACCAGTCTGGGGCTGCAGGGTCTACCCGGATTTCTTTAATTCTGATTCCTTTCGATTGTTCTATCACTTTCTCTTCTTCCTCTATAGCTACTTTATCATCATCCTTCCTAGGAATCTGTTCACCTTGATCGCCTTCATCAAGCCCCACCTCTGGTTGCACTGGTGATGGAGTTTTAACAGGAGTATCTTCCTTCTGCTCAGGGAATCCGACACCCCTGCCATTCTCTAGAGAATCCTCATACATCACCAAAGGGGAAGGATGCTTATCAATCTCCTCTGCCTCGAGCTCCGCTGCCTCACCAAAGAGTGTCCCTTCCTCGAAGAGCTCCGCCCCTCTGCTAGTTTCATGTTCCTCCAGAATTTCCTCTTCATGTGCGCTCGGTGGAGGAGAAACAACCTTGGATGGCTCTGTGGTTGGTGATTTTGGTGGAGGATCTGTCTTAGGCACAGTGTCCTTTGGAGATGGAGTCCTTGATCTCCTTGTGTAGACTTTAGCTTTCTCCCCTCCTGAGCTCTCCACCTCAACAATTGGAGGCTCATCCTTTGATGCCTCTTGACTCTTTTTCTTCGAGGTCCAGGTCATTCTTGCTTTCTTTGGTGGTGGGGGAGCATCTTCCTCTCCTACTTTTCCCAAGTCTTCCTCATCAGAGGACTTGCTAATCGTCAAGGTCTTCCACCTTCTCTTTCCTTTTGGCTTCCTCCTCGCCTCGGGTTCACCTTCTTTGGGGCCTCTGATCTTGATCTTAAAAGGGGAGCTTTTGGCAGTTTTCCCTTTGGGGTCATCTTCCCCGGATTCCTCTGAAGTAGACATGGGGCTGAGATTTCCTATCAAATTGAAGGTGCAGGTTACCTTCACATTCTCCAGCTGCCAAATCTTATGCTTAAGCCAAGAAAGGGTGAATTTCATCACCGAGGCCATTAGATCTTCCAATTCTGTAACCTCATCCCCATTCCAATTGATATCCCAAACCGGCCAATCCTTCACTGCTTCATAGGCGTGGTCCTGTACCAGATTTCCATCATCCTCCAACTAATCCAGGATCAGCTTGACATTGTATTATTTGATTGCCTCCACAGGGAACCTGGAATATCTCTTCTTTCTGGCCTCAAGGTCATCTTTGATATTGACCCAATAATCTTCCAGGTCATCCTTATGCCTGTACTCCCTAGTAGCTTTCTTCTGCGCTTCTCCTGTTATGTCAAAGTTCATCCTTTTGGAATGGAAAGAGAAACCATACGCTGCCAATTCCTCTCCTGCAGTGTGGGCTGATTGGATAGAAGGGCACATTTCTGCCACACCAATTCCAAGGGGGAAGTCTCCACCAAAGCCTGTCTTGTGCTTCTCTCTCTTTACCACAGCATCAAATTCACAAATTTTCCTCACAACCTCCAACAAAACAAGGTGATCAGTGGGATATTGAGGCAACCTGTATGGAGTGACCGGGCATCCATCAATTCTGAGGTAGGTGAAGGTGGGGAATTGGATGAACCAAGCTCCATAGTTCTTTATTAGCCCTTTGGCCCCATCCGACAGCCTCATGTGTTCAACATTCTGTAGCATTCAGGTGATATGCATTGTGAATGCATCGTTAGCCCTTCTGTAATCTTTATGCCCAAGATGCAATTCTAGATAGACCTCGTAGATAATATTTTGTCCAAGCATCCCTCGTGGGTTTAGACCCTTGTATGGGTAGGATATGGCTAACACATACATGATATAAGAAGACATAGTAAATTTCTTGGTCTCTAGGACACTCCTTAATTGCTTGTCAATTTCTACACTGATAAGCCCTGCCCAGTGATAATTGGTCCCTTGTCCAATTTTGGTGATCACATGGACCATCCAACTCTCCAACACTCCTGCACTTTTCAATCCTGCCACCCTACTCAAAAGGGTGATAGCATCATATACGTCTGACCTGAACTTAACCCTGTGCAACTGCTTGGGCAACTTAGAATGGTGGGACTTTGGCTTCTCTAACCATGAGTTGATCATTTGTTGAGCCTTGATGGGTTCATTCTCATAATATGTTCTGGTAGTGTCTATACTCAGAACACACACTGAAGGTAGATCAGGCATGCTGAAAGCTTGTGCAATGGAAACAGGGCTAAAATTTTCCAGAACTCTTCCCTCGGTACTAACCACCCTTTGTGTATCAAAATCATACTGCCTAGCACACTCAAGAATCAACTCATAGCATTGAATTGCCGAAGGGAAGCCTGCCACATGTACTAATCCAGATTTCATCATTCCTTGCCTCAGGGCTGACAGGTCCTTCTCCGCTGTCCTTTGCTTAAACTCTTCATACCTCCAGGCTCCTACATTGGTATCAGATACTTCGGCCCACACAGAAGATACCTTGCTCTCGGGAAGCTGACTCTTCATATCTAATTGTAACCGTTCTGCCTCAGATATGGATGACCCCTCCGAGCCACCCTTAGATTTTCTGGTAGCAACCTTGCTTGGTTCGGCCTGCACCCACAAAAGACATCATTAGTACTCAATCATTGGGCATAATCTGACCAAAGGTTAGCATAAGATCATATAAAACCATTAAAATTCATCACAACTGCCAATCCTTTGAAGATCCGAAAAAACAAAGTAGTCCGGGAAAATATCAGAATCCAAGAAAATCCAGTCAGGGCGGAATTTCGGAGAAATCCGACCTAGACAGATTCCTGCCGCCAAAGCATCATTAGTCAAATGGATCATTAGTACGGATGAAAGATCAAAAGATAATCATGGAATTCACTCACTGGCAACAAGAAATAAGCATTTAACAATCATTCCATTAGTCCTATCATTGAAACATGAAAAAGTACAAAGCCAGGCAGTATGATTCAGAAAAATCCAGATGGAACGGATTTTCGTGAACAACTTGAAATGTTCCGGTAATTACCCCAGCCCGCAGAATAAGCCCAAACCGGGAAAATCCGAAAGCAGCAGAATTCTGCAAGGACCTCAGAAACCCGATAAACGACAAAACGCGAACCAAAAGCCAGATGATCACGGGATCTCCTCTTCCTGAGTTCTAATGGTCTCAAAACTGACAGTAATCAACAAGACTCAGGACACAAAGGATTTCAACTTCTCAAAAGCTCTCAAAGGATGAATCCCAATGCCAAAACAACGATGCCCTAATTTGAATAACCAGGCCTCCGCCATTAAAACCAGGGGAAACTTTAAGGTTTAAAATATCAGCTAAGGATTTACCTAAAGCACCCGGATCTTCACAGGACGGGGGGGGTCAGCGTGATACTAGGACAAGATCGCTCAATCACAACGAATTCTTAGTTTTGGGCCGAACACCGAGGAAAAACCTAACCTCGTACAATATGGCAGATTTCGCACTAAGAGGGTAAATAATCTAACCCAAAACCCCGTCTAAAGGATGTACCCATTATCTAATGGATAAATGCAAGCTCCTAGGGCACATAAATAGAAATTCTTGAAGAAACGAATCCAACCCCAACTCTATAAATACGGAATCAAAATCAAGCAAGGGCCGACCCAAAATTATCATCACCCAATGCAGAAACACTCAATCACCAGGCAAAATAAAAGGAGGGCCAATGATGACCTACCATGGATTAATGCAGATGAAATTCGAGTTTGAGGAAGAAACCAAACGCGTCCTTAGCAATGAAAACTTTAACCAGCAGCGCTCCAATCAATTCACACAAGCAATCCAAATCAACCCTCTAAGCACAAGTGAGAATTTCTAATCGCCAGAGTAGAAACAAGTGAGCAATGAAATCAGAATGATGCTTAAAATGCCCTAAATCCACCTATATACCCGTCTGAGCAGAGGTACTCAGTTATTAATGAGCGACAAGACACTTCTGACAAATCCGGAAACCCGAGCTCAAAATAGAATTTTGGAAAATCCCAAGATACACGGAAACATAGATTTTGCGGAAATGCAGAAATCGGGGAAATGACGAAGACCGGGATTTTGGCAAAATCTGGGAAAGTCCGCCAAGACTGGAAAATCCCGGATCTAGGCAGAAACCTAATTTCAATCAATTCCAGCCTCAAGGCAAGGTCAAAGCTAGCAAGACCAACATGTCAAGACCTCAAAATGATAAGTCCAATAAAACCAAAGGTCGAAAACACCAGAAAAGAGGGTCCCTACTCCAAGTGGAGCGTGTGTGCAAAAAAAACTGCACAACAGGACATACAATAGAAGATTATGTTCAACATAAAAATGTTGAAATAAAGAAATTTATTCTTAATCATGGTATTTCCTTATCTGATCATCTAATTCTAGCACACATAAAAAATAAATGGTATCACTAAGGGATATTTTTATATACATCACAATCATTTAGGGATAAACATTGTATCACTATGGATTACATTGAGATACCATATCCTATATCACCTATTGCTACATAGAATCCCAACTTGATATCTCCATATATTCTAGTGATTCTTTGTAGGTCAGAACATTGAAATTGTCTCTCTAGATCCACCACACTGGGACACATTTCTACCAAACATATCATTCTTGTTTCTAGAGTCTCAAATTTCCAATTTGGAAGACAATATTGAGGACAATCATTTTTATTTGATGTCATCTTTGATGAAGTTGCATCAACATTACCATATTTAGATCTTTCTATTTCCTTCTCTACCCCAACTTCTATCATGATAGATTGTGTATATATTCAAGAGTTTACCTATTTTCCTCATTCATCATCTATGTTGACATCATGTATAGAAATATCAAATTCACATTAGTCTAGCTATTGCCACAAATCCATGGTTCTTGTTCTTGAGTCATATATGGTATCTGATCTATATTATCATTATTTTTCACACACTACCACAGTATTGGAGATATTTGAGAATAATTAAAAGACATCATAAGCATCATCTAGGACTTTTAATCATGTGCATAATTTAGAGAGCATATTAATTCCTACATATTCCTATTTGGGATGGGAAGTCATCTTGCACACATATGTGGTGTTATTTCCTCCCAAGGGGAGAAATATTGTTTAGCTTCATGGGTCATCTTCAGTATCCAGTGCTAAGCATCTATCAATGCTACAAGAATCATTTTGATGGGAGGTAACATGGTTTATCCTCATCTCAATTTTGGCAGGGGGTAATTCCACTCATGTATTTCATTACTTCTAACATTTTGGGGGCTCACATTGACCTTCTCTTTATTTTTCTCCTATGAGGGGAACATTATCATACATTGTGCTATATGTAGTTCTTTGGGAGTCATTATGAGTCCTCCATCTACCACTTATCTTCTTTACTTGTACATTTCATTTGAACAATTTGTATCATTTCTCTTTTGGAGAGGGATTTTAATTGTCCATTTAGTTTTTCTCCTTTACTCCATTTATGAGAAAATTAGACATGAGTACCTAACAAGATTGAGTAGCTGGGACTCATCATCTTTGTATACATTAATCCCTAAGTTGCACTTAACGGGTATATTAGTGTAAATAGTATATGTACATATCTAGTTAGGATATCACCTTTCTAGGATTGACCTATTCACACTTAAGTTTACATAGTATTTTCAAGTTTCTCTCCCACTTCATGTGGTTGAGACATGTGTCATCATCATTTGAGATACCTGTTGTGTGCACGCTTTACATTTTATCACAAACTTTTCAAGTGAGCCATACGTTTTGCACCTTTGGAGGGGTATTTAGAGTTTCACTTCTACCTTCTTACCTCCTCTACCTTTTTTATATTTTCAAGACTTCTATGTAAATGTTAAACAATCTTCCTAAATTAATAGACATTTTTAGTTGATCAATATTAGTGAAACTATATTATATATGTAGATCACCACATGCATATATAGTAGTGTTGATTTGGTCACTTTATTAATGTTTTTCATGTCTCTCTAATTATGGTATCATCTATATTTTTAACTTCACATATTATTTAAATCCTTGTGTCATCTATGAACATATAGTCAAGTAATGTAATTGAAGGTGCTTGTGCAATTTTTTATGCATTTATTATCACTTTCTACATTCATTGGATCCTTATTTGATTCCAACTTAAACTAAATATTCTTCTATAGAGTTTGCAAATTCTAGATGCTTTAAGATTTATTCATGTTCATAGCTTTCAAGGAGTTTTTTTGAGAAGGTTTATTTATCCTTCTCATCATCTCTTTCAGATAGGATTTTTTTTCAAATTTTCTTTTTATTTTTTTATTTTTTAGAGACTTTATTTGAAATGGGTACCTCATTAGGCCTAGTTGTTAGAACTCAATTTTTAGTTTTTATTTTTCTCCTTGATTATCCCTAAATGGGTGTTATTGTGAAAAAAGTGTTTCACCTATCAAGTTTGACTAGGTCCTACTTATACTACATTTAAGCTAATTTAAAGAAACTTATTAAATATTTTATACCACTTCATGTGTGCTCAACACAACTTATACTTGTCTCAAGTGTCTCCACATGTGTCTCACATTTGGAGGGGTATTAATAATTTTATTCCTACCTTCTCATCTCCTTATCCTTACCTTTATATACAAGAGCTTCAATGTACAATTTAACACAACTTGTATGATAGAAGGGAAAAAGTAGAAATTTGTGTCACACTTTTGGCCAACTTATTAGCACAACTAAATTTTAGTATTTCTAACTAAAAATTATTTTTGGTCAAACATATGACCTAGTTACATTAATTGTAGCTAAATTAGATGTTTCCATAACATTTCCAGCTAAAATTATAGGCTAAATGCATATGTAACACTACTATGAGGCCAATTTATTGAAAAATATGATTATTTAAAAAACTTGATGTTTCAACAACTCCTACTCATGTAAATAATATTTTTTTAAATTAAAAAATACCCTTTTGTAGAATCCATAAGTGTAGTTTTCAAAAATATAGATATTTTAATAGTTTAATTATTATTTATATTTGATTTTTTATTTCACTAAAAGTAGGTTACCAACACAAAATATTAGGTTGATTACCATGCCAAAAAAAAACTAAAAAATATTAAAAGTTTTTAAAAAATATGATGCACTAGATAAAAAAATATACATCAAGATGGCATTTTTTTTTCCATTTTAGATAAATATTTAATATAAAAGTTGATGTGGAATGGAAACAACTATGTTTTAATACAGACATTAAAATATTTATTTAACAACATATTTATCAAAATTGAAAAAAAATCCGTGCCCTTAAAGTTTCACGTTATAAACACACAAAAAATTTGAAGGAAAAAAAAAACTATATAAAGATTGAAGTCTCCTGTAACTTCTTTTTTCAACATTTTATCAACAACTAAATTATAGTGTTAATTTATTAAAAAATATTTTATTTTATTTTTATTTTTTCAAAAATTTAAAAACATAAAATATACTAAAAAATAAACATTTTATTAGTTTACATCATTTCAAAATTCAAAACATATATGTCGCTTTTTAGTGATTAAAGTTTAAAAGTTAGACCAGTATTGGTTGTTTCCTTTATAACAGTGTGACACAGCTTTGTACTTTTACCCAGTAGTGTTATCATATAGAGCTATATTTGTAGAAGTTCTTGGATCCTACAAGTTGATCTTGTCTTCTCCAACATAATTTATTGTGAAGTTTATTTTTTACTGTAAAAGAGGAAATCTATTGTAAAATCAATATGGATTATTGCCTAGATAGTGTGAGAATCTATGGATATTGAGAAAATTATACCCTTATGATAGTCATGATGCAACTTGATAGAACATTATGAATTTAGCTTAGCATAGATTATTCTCCAAAAAATCAAAAGATTTATGATTTAATATGAGTTTTGGGAGGTGTTAAACTATGAACTTTGGAATCCATCATGAGAGATACACATTTTTTGGGTTATGAGGTAACTTGATGGAGCTCTACCTATTTTAAAAAAAAAAAATCAAAGAAAAGATTTTATATAATAATTATTTATGTTTTTTCAATTAGAATGTTTTGTTGTGTGTAATATATATCTTAAGGAGGGGTGACACAAAAATTAAGGCTTACAATTTTACACCTCATCCAGTAAAAGTGAGAAATAATTGTCCTACATTAACCTTTAAAATTAGTGTAATTAAAATCTTCTATTTTTTATAGCAACAATAAGAAAACCTTAAAACTACCAAGGTTTGTTGGTGAAGTTGAAGGTAGTGAATGACCCCCTCAAAGATCAAGTCTTGTTGAGTGCACGATGCCAACAACATAAGGGATGAAACTAGGATCATGCCTAAAGGTATTTTTGTAGAATGGATACCCCTCAATACTTTACTCTTAATTGAAGAGATTATTTTTGAAATGAATACCTTGCACTCATCTTAATTATAGAGGTTTCGATCTAAGAATTAATTCTTGTATCAACATAATTAGTCGATAGGCTATTTGTGTGAACTTTGCTCGGAATTTTCATCAGCCTTCACAGTTTTAGACTTTTTTGGTGCCTGAGAAAAGGTGGCAGATTGTTTTCCCATTTTGGTGAACTTTGGTTGGAATTTTTGTCAACCTTCTCAGTTTTTGAGGTCTCCAACATCGTGGAAAAGGTGGAAAATTGTTTTTTGTTTTTTTAAATAAAAAATGTTTGGCGCAACGATAGAGAAGACTAGTGAAATGGCATCAACATGAATTGTTGTATGGTTTCTGCATAGCGGTGATGATGCAAGTAACATTTTTCTTTAAAGTCCTCGGAAAACAAAGCTAATGGCTATGCAATTTTTGATGACACATTGTTGGGTGTCATTCTCTGGGTTTATCTTGTTGTTCAAGATAGCTGTGAGTGAGGAGGGAAAGCTTCTGTGAAGGTGCAAGTACGTTCATCAGCTATGGAATTTTTGTGAAGGTGGTTGGAGTTTATTTTGAGTTTTTTCCATGCATCGATGGTTTCAAAAGCACTAGAAAAGTATGGATTGTGATAATTATGTGCCCATTTTTTGCAAGTAGTGGAGAAAGAATGGAGGGTAGAGAAAGCAAGCAGGAAGAGGTGCATATTGAAAAAACTCTTTTTAGAGTATTTCTAAAATAGTTTATGTTATTTTCCAAAGGGGATTGTTGATTGTTGCTTTGTAGCTTAGTCTAAATTATTTGGTTTATGGTTTCCGTGTAGCCGTCATGGGTGGAAGTCAATATTGTTTGATTTTTACGTTTCCTATATTGAATTCGTGTGTTTTTTGTGGGCTTTACAACTCCTTATCGAAAATGAAACAATATAGCCCTAGGAAGAGAAGAGTAATCAATAATACTTGATGTAACCAAACATAGAGTGTACAACATTAACTATTTTATTTTTTTGCAACCATAACCAAAAAATGAAAGCCATAAATTAAGCACCATTAGTTTCAACAACGACCCAAATGGAGAAACCCACAAAATATACATATATATACATATACATACATACTAACTTAAGAAATATATAGATCTATATATGTGTATATATATGTGTGTGTGT
>VDFB02041832.1:0-29639 GCA_007258455.2 Sequoia sempervirens
ATGGGGAACCCAACGGGTGCGGAGCACGTTCCACCCAACCATGTGAATTAAAGATAACTCACCCCCCGTGCTCAGAGGTGACAATGAAGTGAACTCGACCATGATTTCCAAACCGACTCCATGACAACAAGGTACAAACTTAAGTACAATTCAGAGAATACAAATAAACCAAGCAATGACAATAACAAGCCACCAAAGAATTCTCATAAACACTAGTACAAGAGTCCAAAATGACATTATGAATACAAGCTAAGGAAACTGATACAACAACCAAGTCCAAAATCCATGTCCAGAGGCAAAGGCAACAATGCAAAATAGGAAGTCTAGTGGAGAGTGTCATCGCACAGCTCTCATGGGATCTCCTGGCTCTTCCTCCAACTTGAGGCACCGGCACCCATCTATGGATCTCCTGGCTCTTCCTCCTACACGAGGTGCCAGCACCATAGGGTAGCTCGTGCGGAGTCAATAACCTCTCATGAAGATGAGATCATGACTTTTCCGACCATGGCCTTCTCAATCTATCATTAGTCTATGATAGCCCTAATGCATAGATGAGGAATCCAATTTCTTTTATCTTGAGTGGTTTACTACCCTTCCCCCTAATTCTATTTTAAGTTATCACTTGTTTAACTACTCTTCGTGGGTTCTCCTGTGCACTTCCTCTTAACCGAGGCGCCGGCCCCCACGAAGAGCCACTCTCCCTAAGACCCCTTATAGTAAATTGAAACAGGACAAGGGTTGAACCTCAACAAAAAAAACATGATACCCAAAACAAGTACAAGCGAGGCATTAGTCCTCTCGCAACAACTCAGAACCCAAAAGGTATTAACAAACGTTCAACCCCTCAAACAAGAAACTATAAGTTTTCAACTCCAAAGCTAAAATTCAGAACAAGAAAAACATCCAAGAATAAACCAGCCTTTGGAACAAAGGTTCAAGCCAACAAACGGGTCCCCACATCGACATTGAAGCCAACACGAAAACAGGATGAGACTTCGCACAATTTGATGAACTCAACACCAGATCAACCTACTCAAACAATTAAGAAAGAAGCAATACAATTTCCTCATGATCAAATATTATCTTCATAAAAACAAGATCAATTATTATATGAAAATAATATATTAAATTTTGTTTATTACAATAAATTTATTAACGTTTTACTTCCAAATGCAATGACATTTCTATTTAAGGAAATCACTTAATTTTTACAATTCTTTTCATTACATATGTAAAAATATGTCTTATAATTTATCATGCATTTTCATATATAAAATATATATCTATATATGTACGTATATATATATCTATCTATATATATACATATATATATCTATATGAAAATATATATATATATATATATATATATATAAACTCTCATAAATTAATTTTGACTAAAATAAAAGTAAATTAAAAAAAAAAAAATCAAATTAAAATTCTTATTCACTAAATTTAAAAACTACAGCAAATATAAAAAAAACAAATCAAATTTATTAAGGCCGGCCGTTCGCAGTCCTTACATGGACTGCGCACGGCAGTCCATGTAAGGACTGCTGTGCGGCAGCCTTAGTACGCCGCACAGAGGGGGGGTACGGGGGGGTCGACCAGTCCGACCCTCCCTGCCCTAAATAAATTTCTTTTTTGTATATAAATATTTTCTCATATATTTTATATGTTTTGATTTTTTTTAAAAAAAATCATTCGATTTTAATTTTTTTATAACAAAGTAAAACTCAAAATTAAATTTCATTGAACATAGTGAAATAAAATTTCGTACGGCCGTAGCATCCGTACAGCCGACGCACAGAAAATAGGTAAAATAGTTTACAACAAAATACTTTCTTGTATATACAGAAACATATATGAAAATTAACAGAGAGAGAAATACAAAGGAATATATATATTATACAGAGGCTATTACAAGGGAGAATTTAAATATGTAAAACAGCAGAGTAGAAGTTAGAGAGGAATAAACACAATATGCAATAACAGAATAAAATGACACAGAGGGATGATTTCCATAGTAACAGAGAAAACTACAGAGGAGCATTATGACAAGTTCCAGAACCTCAAAGGCAGCAGATTTGTCCAGTTATTTCAAACACCCGATTTTTCCCAAACTCTTGAAAACCCAGAAAATTTATTTGGGAACACACATTTTTCTAATTTGATGAAAACCTAGATTTTTCCCCAAATTGATTTAGACTCAGATTTTCCTCAAAATAATTGGTAACCCGTATTTCCCAAATTATTTACAAACCCAGATTTTTCCCCACATTGTTTAAAACCCAGATTTTTTGCAAATTGTTTAAAACCCAGATTTTCTTGCAAATTGTTTAAAACCCAGTTTTTTTTTGCAAATTGAACAGATTTTTCCTAAATCAATTCGAAACCTAGATTTTTTGTAAAAAAAATAGTTTTTCCTAATTCTTTTGATAATCCAGATTTTTGTAAATAAAACAGATTTCCCTATGATTTAATTGAGATTTTAAACAAGAACAAAGAAAGGAAAAGAATTTTGGAACCTGGACTCCTGCTGATTGCAGTGTGACGAAGAGCTTGCTCCAATTGTCCCACGAACAGCTCTCGCTCCTCTTCTTCCCTCTTCCTCCTTGTCCGGATCTCCACACCAAAACCTTCAACACTCTCTCCTTATTTTCACAAAAAACAAATTCAAAACCAAAGCTGCCCTCCCGTTTTCCAGCAAAAGAATCCCCCTCTTCAATTTCAAAAACCCACTATATTATTTCCTCTTACATGCACCCAACCCCCATTTTCTAAAAACAGGATTGCAATTTCTCCATTTGTCCAAATTATCCTTTTTTTATTATTATTTTAAAACCCCCATTTTGACAGCCTTGCATGCACAAGAAATTTAACTTTATTTATTTATTTTATTCTTAATTTTCCAACTGGCAATTTTATTTACCTTTGAAAAGTCACCATTTGATATTTAATAAAGCACATGGCTTTTCACCAATTAACATTTAAATATTTTAAATACAAATTAATCTAATTTTTAATCAACAATTTTTAAATTGAAACACCACAACACAAGAACATACCAACATCAACGTATACGACATAACACTACCACAACAAAAAAATGATGACAACTACAGAACATACAATACCATGAAACCAGTCAGTCTGACATCATGGAACGGGCAAACTTCATTGACACCTCTGTATCAACTTTGTACCGTTGGGTTATTTGTGCTCGCCCTGTCCTGTCGAAGTAGGTGGAATCGAGACTATGTACCTGCAATTCCTGCATACAAACGAAGTTGTGTACATGTGCATATATATATAAATCAAAGCATTGTGTTGTGAGAAGGAATCGCAGCGTAACAAAGCACTCGCAATGAGTGATGCTACACTGTCCTTCATCACGTCTATCCTAACAATTATAATATGATTGATTAAAATAACATTTCTAATACTAGCAATTCATCTCATGGCATAATCTATCAAATCATCACATCATAACATAAATATGAAAATCAACTAAAATCTCCAACCACAATATCATATGAAATAATCATGTCCACAAAAGGAGTAACAACATCATCAAATGTCTAACTAACCAATCACACCAAACAGTATCACCATAGTATCAATGTATCAAAGTATCAAATCAAAGCATAAAACTAATGAGTCCAACTAGCAACTAGGATGGTTATTACACATAGAGTATCCTCCATACATCCTCCAAGGTGATGGTGGCCTCACTGGTAGGTAAATGAAAAGATAATTTCTCAGAATTCCATTGCTCCATGAGGGCGGTCATCATATATTTATGGAATCTAATAGTCAACATGTAACATATATGTCTCAACCCCACAACATCTAGGATATCTTGCTCCAACTCATGAAAACCAGTGATCAAATCAAATAATGCACATGGTTGTCACTCCCTCGACATAAGTAGTTTGAGATCTACTTATAAAAATTCAACCCATGACATTAAGAATTTGCTACAAAAACACAAAATGAACCTAAGAAAATAAACAAGCTAACTCAAAATTCTAGAAACAACAAAAGTAGTCACTTAAAGTCAAAAGCAGTTGCTTTTTTAGAAAAGGCAATAAAACTAGTCAACAATGATCACTATTTTGTCAAAAGTGGCAAAGAAAGTCAAAAGTGTTAAAAACATCAAAAATGAAAAAGTTTCCCAATTTTTTTCACAAAAGTGGCCATTTAACATGAAAAAATTTAAAAGTGAACATTTGTAGCAAAAGGATAAACAAGAGCGAACATTTACAATAAGAGAGAACATTTAAGTCAAATGCATGTAGGAAACTCAAAAGAGGTCCATTCAAAAACTAAAAAGCAGTAGAAACGATTCAAAAGTGAATAAAACATAAAATCACCATTATCACCTAGTTTGTGTTCATGCATTAATTACTCAAAAATGGAAAGATGAAAACAAGAAAGGAAAGGGTACATACCAAGGCACCAATGCTTGTAGGCCTCTCAAACTCATGAACTGCATCCGCATGATGTGGGGCTCCTCAAATCCTCACCATGGCTCCTCGACAATTGAAAAATCAAAAAATCCAGAGGCAAGAAATTACTATAGGCTCAAAATGCAAATGAGGAGAATTAAACTCTAATTACCTATCTTAACCCTCCAAATCCTATTTTTTTACCTAGGAAAGCAACCTAGGTTGAAATTAGGAGCTCTTGGGACATCTAAATTATCAATAAGGGTCCTATAAGCTTAATTTTTCATCCTCTACACATTTGAACTGAAATAAAACATTATTGCGAGCTCAACCTAAAAACTGATATTTTCAACCAACCTCTTGAGGGGGCAACCTAGATTCCTACCATCATTCCATTGACCACTGGGGTACAGTGGGGCATATACAATTTTACAAATCTTGATCTTAACATTGATTTTTTTGAAACAAAGCAACCAGTACTTTGTCTCAAAGAGGGGAAAAATGTAGACATGTAAAAATGACCTAACACACATGACACATCCTAAATGACATTTTCTCATCATCGACATCATTATCACCTAATATCAATGCATTTTAGATCAATTATATCAAAAACCCTAATTTCCTCTAGTAATTAAATAATATTACATTATTTAATTAACTCACTTTTTCATCACTTTTGACTAATTAAATAAATTTCATTTATTTAATAGTCCTAATCTAACTTTATTCTTCCTAATTAATTAAATAACATCAACTATTTAGTTATGTCACTAATTTACTTTATTCCCCTAAGTCAATTAAATTATTAATCACTTAATACTTTAATTAAATCACTTTCCCCTAAATTTGAATAATTAAATTAATTATTCAAAACATCATTCAAAAAGGTCAAAACAAACAAATGCATCTTTGTTTGTAAAAGTCAAACATGACTTGCACGTTCAACTCAAAAAGGCTTAATTAATTAAATCAATTAATTAATTACCCTCACCCACTTTCATGATTGAGAAAATTACAATCCATCAATTGCTCACTCTAATTGGATGATGGATCCATCTATTTCCTAACTAATTCATCTATTCTTCAATATCAATGAGGCTCAACAAGATTTCTTCATTTCCACTGAAAGCTCAATGTATTTCCTCAATTGCACTAAACAATAAAATTGATTTCTTCAATCACACTGATTACGTAATCAAAATCCACTGATTCTTCCCATCTAATTCCTCTCAACGGTTTTGAACCCTTGATTAGGATATTATACTACATGATCTTGAGAATTCATTTTGAAACACAAAATATATATAACAACCTCATTTATTCTAAAAAATGATTAGAAAATTGACATCTTTTACACAACGAAATACTGCCAAATTAATCATTGATTTCTTGAAAGATTTTACATACATCTTTGATCATCATCACAGAGCTTTTAAGCTTTTTCTATGCACAAATGGAGGCTTTGCATTGATACAACAATGATCCAACATCTTTGTGAATACACTTTGACATGGGATGGCAAATTTTTCTTTGTTTTTGAATTCATTATGTTATCTTTGGATTTCATTAGTTGATTTCAATAGCTTAAAAACTTCATTTCATGAGTAATGAGTATGAATCTATATCTTTTATTTGAATTAGATTATTTTAATTTTTTTATGTTTGATTATCTCATGCTATAGCTGATTTCCCCCTTACACAGTACATTATTGTGAATAGTCTTTCAAATACCGAACTAGTGAAAGTTATGAGTTTGAAAACTACTAAAGAAGTTTGTGATAAGTTAGAAATCATTGATGAGGGAGATTTGAGGGTCAAACCAACAAATGTTGTAGAACTTGAAGGAATGGTTTGAAATGATGCATATGTTTGAAGATGAAACAATTAAAGGCTACATACAGAGAGTTGATGAATTGGTAAGTAATACAAGAGGCCTTAGTGCAATAGTTAAAGTATCTAAGGTGGTGAAGAAAGTTATCAAATCTCTTATGGATTTTTCTAGTGAAAAGGTATCTACTATTGAGGAAACTAATGGTTTTGATAATTATTCTAGAGATTAGTTGATTGGTACTCTAACTACATTTGAAATGAGAAAAATGAAGAAAGGTAGAAAAGTAGAGATTGCTTTCAAGGTTGGTAAATCAGAGAAGGTTGAAGATTTAGGTGATGAAGATCTTGATGATTTGGAAGCTAACTTTGTGAGGAAGATGAAAAAGGGCACTGATAAGTACAAAGGAAAATTACCCTTCAAATGTTTTAGTTGTGGTGAGATAGGTCATTATGCGGCTAGATGTCCAAAAAGAGCTCTAAATAATAAGAACAAGGAAAATATAGGAAAGATGATTAATAAAGCTTACTATGTGAAGGAAAATGCTAGTATTTCTTATGATGAATTTGATTATGGAGATTTTGATGATAATGAATGTTTTTCTGGCTATAAAAGAAGAATATGGTTCCACTAACCCTGAAAGTTGTGTGAAGTATTATGGAGATGAAGGATAAGGTTGAAGGTACTTTGGTATCTGCTTTTAATGTCAAGGAGGATATGAATTACTGGGTTGTTGATAGTGGCTACTCTAATCATATGACCATAGACAATTAAGTCTGTTAAACTTGAAAAGTATGATTGAGGATTAGTTAAATTTGGAGATGATTCAGGAGCTAATATTTATGGAATAGGTTCAATCAGTTTTGATGGCAAGCATAATACTAACAATGTTTAATATGTTAAGGGATTAAGACATAATCTCTTGAGTGTCAAACAAATGTGTAGCAAAGGGTATAATCTTGTGTTTAAGGATGAAGTATGTGAGATTTAGAAAGGGTCCAAAACTATGACTGTTGTTGGTAACAAAAAAGATGAAAACATCTAACAGCTTAAGGGTACTGATGGTCATTGCTTTATTTCTCAGATTAATGATGGTTGGTTATGGCACCAGAGGATGTGTCACATGAATTTTGATAAGTTGGCAAGAATTAGTTCAGTTCATGTTGTGAGAGATTTACCTAGAATCACAAAACCTATCAATGTTGTTTTTTAGAGTTGTCAATTTGGAAAACAAATGAGTATCTTTTAGGGAAAAGAACAATCTACTACTAGACTACTAGAATTAGTGCATAGAGATCCTTGTAGTCCTACAAGGGTGAGAAGTCTACAAAGTGACAGGTACTTCATGCTTTTGATTGATGATTATTCTACAATGACATGGGTTACTTTTCTTAGAGAAAAGTCTTATGCATTAGATAAATTCAAAGGATTTAAAGCTATGGTTGAGAATGAAATGGATTCAAAAATAAAATTCTTTAGGTTTGATAGAGGTGGTGAATTTTCCTCCAATGAGTTTAACATGTTTGGTGAAGTTCATAGAATAAAGAGGAATTTTTCTATCCTTAGAACTCCTCAACATAATGGAGTCGTTGAAAGGAAAAACATAACTATTCAAGAAGTTGCAAGGAATATGAGGAAAGAAGAAAATCTAATGCAAGTCTACTAGAGAGAAGCTATTCATATTGTTTTTTACATACTTAATAAAGTTCAAGATAAAGATAACACCACAAATACTCCTTATGAGCTATGGTATGGAAAGATTCCTACTTTTAAGTACTTCAAAGTGTTTGGAAGAAAATGTTACAACAAAAGAGAAGAAGAAAACTTAGGAAAGTTTGATGCAGGGTATAATGAAGGTATCTTCCTTGGATATTCTATTAGAAGGAAAGCTTATAGATGTTACAGAAAAAGGTTGAGAAAGTTAGTTGAAAGTGAAATGTTAATGTTGATGAAAACATACAAAATTATATTGTAGTAGATGGATATGTGTTAGATGAACTTGATTGCAAAGAAGTAGAAGGAAAAACTGATGAACACGAAGTATAGAGTGAAGAGGAAGAAAATCCAAGGAAGACACCTAAAACCCCTAAGTATGTGCAAAAGAATCATTCCAAAGATTAGATCATTGGAGACAAAAGGAAAGGTGTATTGACAAGAAGCAAAGTTGCTAAAGTTAAGGTAAATTTTTGTTTACATTCTAAAGTTGAACCTAAATAAGTAAGTGAAGCATGTAAGGATGAGCATTGGATGAAGGCAATGGAAGAAGAACTTGTGCAGATAGAGAAAAATTAGACTTGGGAATTGGTCCCTAGCTTGACAAACAAAGACATAATTGGAAATAAATGGATATTCAGGAACAAGTTAAATGAGAATGGAGAAGTAGTAAGAAATAAGGCAAGAATTATGTGTAAGGGTTACTCAAAAGTAGAAAGTATATGTTTTGAGGATACTTTTTCTCCTGTGGCTAGAATGGAAGCTATCAAAATGTTTTTGGCATTTGTAGCACATAAAATTTTTAAGGTCTATTAGATGGATGTGAAGTCTACTTTTCTAAATGGAGAATTGGAATAAAAGGTTTACATGGAACAACCGGAAGGATTTTAGTTGTTAGATAAACCAGATATGGTATGTAAGTTGAAGAAGACTCTATATGGTTTAAAGCAAGATCCTAGAGCTTGGTACGCAAGATTGGACAAGTACTTGATACAAAAATGGCTCCATAGATAGTAATATTTACTTTAAAATTGAGGAAGAAAATATCTTGATAGTATTTGTATATGTGGATGATATTATCTTTGGTGGAAATGAGGCTATGTGTAGGAAATTTGTTGAAGAAATACAAAAATAATTCGAGATGTCAATGTTTGGGGAGAGGAATAGCTTTCTTGGGCTATAGATCAATCAAATAGATAAAGGGATTTTTATTTCACAATCTAAGTATGCCAAAGAGATGTTGAAGAAATTTGGAATGGATGACTCCAAACCAGTATATACTCCAATGGTGACTAGTTGTAAACTGAGCAAAGATGATGATTCACCTAAGGCTGATCAAAGAAAGTATAGATCTATGATTGTTGAACTACTATATTTGACTACTTGCATGTAGTTTTTCTTGTGGCTATATTTCAAGAAGATCCTAAAGAAACATATGTAGTAGTGAAGAGAATATTCAGATATTTAAGAAGTACAGCAAATTATGGGTTGTGGTACCCTAAGGATACTAATTCCAGATTGAATGCTTATACAAATGCAGATTGGGCTGGTTGTGTTGATGACACGAAAAGTACAAGTGGTGGTGCATTCTTTCTTGGATGTAGATTGGTGTCATGGCTAAGTAAGAAATGTGATTCAATTTTTTTATCCATTGCAAAGGCTGAGTATATTGCAGCAACATCATGTTGTACACAGGTATTATGGATGAGGCAAACATTGAAGGATATCATAGTTGTATATGATGAACCTATATCTATCTTCTATGATAATACAAGTGCAATTAAAATTTTAAAAAATCTAGTGATGCATTCAAAGAAAAAGCATAGATCTACCAGGTATCACTTTTTGAGAAAAAAAGGTTATGGAGAATGAAGTGGGTATGTGCAGCATCATCATGGAAAAAATAGGCCCTTAAGTGGCAAAAAAATTAGAAAAATCAGAGTTAGGAAACTTGACATAAAAATTTGAATAAGTTATCTATATTATTTCAAAAATATGTAAGAATAGAATCTATAGCAAATTGAATGTAGTTTCTAAACTACTAGGTTTGTTTAAAAATAAAAAATCTATTTGGTGAAAATTTGAAATTTCAATGCGAGTATTTAAATTTCGGGAAAACTAAGTAGGTGTCAGACCACCCTAACCACAATAAAATGATAATATTTTTTATAAGATTTTAGATATAAGTAGAGGACTCATGTCGATGTGATGCATATTTTTTGTATTTTTTTTCCAAGTAAATAATTAATTATTAATTTTTTATTACAAATTTTAAAAAATATAAAAACCTCATATGTCTGACCACCTTAACTTGGTCAAAACTTCATGAAATTCAATTTTCATTTTTTTAATCCTATAGTATGCGAAGCATAGAATGTGATGCATGTTTTGGATTCAAAAAATGTGGTACCGTTTGAAAGCTATAGATGTTTTTCAATCAGTCTATCAATCAGGACTTTAGTTGTAATTTGAATAGAAAATGAATAATAATTACTTATTAAATTCAATGTAAAGAATAATTTATATTAGTGGAAATTTGAGAATCTCCTTTAAAATCCCTTTTCGTTTCATCAATTTTGGGTAAAAAAAAGTCATCAGCAACCTACCCATCATATTGCCACTTTTTGGCCCATCATGATCCTGCACATACCCAAGTCAAGCTTGAGTATGTTCCTAAAAAGGATTAGGTTGTTGATATATTTACTAAGGCTCTTCCTAAGGATACTTGTAATTATCTTCGAGAGAAGTTGGGGGTTATTTCCCCTCCTTTCTTGAACTAGATGCATTTGGAGATGCATCAGTCCAATGGATCTATGGATCTATCTCTTTTCTTCACTAATGTTGGTGGCTACCTCTCAAGAGGAGTAGGTAGTGTCATGTGTTGTCATTGTGTTGTTGATTTAGTTGGGTTTACTCCTAAGGGGGAGTATTCAGACCAGGTATTTTGGTTTAGTGTCAAAGAGGGAGAAAAATGCAAAATATTTTATCTTTTTCCATTAATGTCAAAGGGGGAGAGATAATCATGCAAAAAATAACTTCTCTATTGAAGGGAAGAGAGAATCGTGTAAGGTATTTGGATAGAGTATTCAGAGCTATTGTGTGGTCTTTGGTATCTTTTTCACATCGTTTGTTTCAATAAATGATAAAGGGGGAGATTGTTGTAAGTATGATGGTGTTGTCATTGATGCCAATAGGAAGTCTACTAACTGGTGTTGTCATTGATGTCAACTATGGAATGAAGATGTTGAGGATATTGAGAAAATTGTGGAAAAGAGGAAAACATGTTATGCATGTGTAGTTGAGACCTTGAGGAAGTGTTGTGAGTACATGGAGCTATTATTTTGTTGCAGAGTTTGAAGATGAGTTGGAATGAACTAATGAGCTGAGGTGATGTCTCTGGTACTTGGTTTCCAAATACTTTTGAGAAAATTTAATAAAAAAAGTAAACTATGTTGTGAAAATGTTCATGAATAGTGTGCTTTGATATTGTGCTCTATGTTCTTTCTGTGTTGATGTTATGCCTATGTGGATCTTATAGGTTATTCAAGGGTGTTAGAGGTTGCTATATTCAGAATTTGGGTTTGTGGATTATTGTACAGTGCGAGATATTTTCAATAGTGTGTGAATCAATTGTTCAGTGATGTTTTTTGTGGTCTAGGAGAAATATATTTGCTCCCCATTTCTCCACTATTTGGCTTCAGGTTGTGTAGATTTGGGAAGTTTCTTATAACCCTTTTTATCTTTATGTATTCAAGCTTTTACTTGATTTGGTGTAGTACATTGTGAGTTTCATTTACCAGTATGTAATTAAGGGTTATTTGTTGTTCTGAGTTAAAGTATTTGTGATGCGAGATTGAGTGAAGTGTTTTGATGAATCTTAAGTAGTTCTTGGATTATTTTGGATTGATTTCAAATGAATTATATTATTAGAAACTTTCAACTAGGTTTAACGAATCATGTACTTAATGATTATTGTGTTTTGCATGGGTGTTGGTCGACCTTGTGTTTAACACTACATGTGAGGCTTGTGGAAGCATGTTGAAGTGTGTTGGGATCTATTTGGGTCCTAATTAAGGATTTATGCAGGATTCCTTTTGTTCCTATCCACTGCGGGAATGCTTAGGTGTCAACCTATTTTGAATTTGAATGTATAACGGCTAGTGGTCGACATTGTAGAAATTTTTTTGGGTAGATCTTGATATAAATATGTATGGCATTGATGCAAGAGGGTGAATGAAAGAGTAAGAAGTAAGATAGATGCAAGATTGATGTGAGTGATGTGTGTGATGTGAAATTGAGCAAAGCAGTGTGAATTTCATGTTAGGGTTCTTGAAGGTAGTGAGCTGAATGCATATAAAATCTTTCATGTGAGGCTATGAAAGTGTGCAAGCAATTCTGGTGGACTACTTGTTGCATTGAGAAGTGTTTTCTTTGTGTAACATTCTTCTTCTATCTTCTTATATTCTTTTTGTGGTAGTGAGCCCTAGTTATGACCATTTTTGGATAGTGTGTCATATTCTGGCAATGAACCTCTTTGTACTAGTTTTTCTATTACTTATATTATGAGCTAATCCTCACTGTGGTTTTTCCCTCATTAGGTTTTCCATGTAAATCTGGTGTTCTCTTGTACATGGTGTTGTGATTTTATTTTTTGTTATCTACATTTCATGTTTAATCAATCCAATAGAATAAGGGTTTAATGAACGCTTGTGGATCTATTTACTGTGGATGGTTTTGAATGTTTAATTTGTTACAACTGATTCACCCCCCCTTAGTTGTCTTGTTCATTTCAACACGTTTTGCATCATATATTGCATCATAGGTTGTATTATGGTTTGTTTAAGTCATCTTAAATCATATATGAAACAATGAAAAAATAAGTTGAAGTTGATAAAGAGGGGTTCACCATAATGAATTGACACCAAAGAACCTATTTCCCTAATTTCATTCAAGGAAATGAGATCCAAACTATGAAGTGACTATCAACACTTAGGTGATTCAAATAAAGGTATGAATCAAAAAAATTCTTAGCTATGCAAGGATGTGGTATAATCCAAATAGAACTTTGGAGAGAAAGATCAAAACCATCAAACAAATTCCAAAATGCAAGCTATAAAATGCAAATAAAGAGTAGTAATCAAATCTAACAGAAATAGTAAAAAAAAAAGAATATCTAAAAATGGGAAAAGGATGTGTACACCTTTCACCAAAAGTCACCTTTTGAAGCTCACTGAGGACTCACTCGCCCTATGAAAAATGGGTCCTGGCTAGGATTCCTGAAAAATGCTTTTTGGGTTCTCTTTTGATATGTCTACACTCCCAGATTCTTGATTTTCACTTTTGCACAACTGGAAATAAATTATGTAGAGGATTTTCCAGGATATGAAAAAAATTCTTGCAACTTTGACAACTTTGCAAATTTCTTCAAATTTTCTCTTCAAAGGATCTTCAACCTAAAATCTGCAATCACACATCAAAAAGAGAAAAATGTTGTTTGTTAGAGAATGGGGGTTTTCCTTGGTCAAAACCCATTTTGGTAATTAAACCTTGAAATGAAACAATTAAATAGCATGAAGGAATGATGAATAAACAACTCTATGTAACATCTCACCAAAACTTATTTGAACCTTGGATTACAAATCTGCAAACTAGCATGAACTAGTCTTAATGAATGTAGATATTGATTATGAAAGTTGTCTTGAAATGATGTCCTTGAATTCTTGAATAGATCTTGAACACTACATCACCATATTAGCTCAAACAAAATGTATGATACAAGAAATCCTTGACATGATGATAGGAATCTTGATTGCTACAATAATCTTTGATAAATCTACACTTTGAATGGCTTAAAATTTCTCTTGAATGCTCTTGAATAGCTCTATATTGCTCTCATGAAGTTACACAAAAGTTCTAGGATTGATTTCTTGAAATGCTAGGTGAAACATAGTGAAATGACCTCATATTTATACATATCTTTACATTAATTCTCAAAATTCAAATATCGCAAGCCGACATTGAATTGTAGATTTGAAATCATTGAAAAACTACTAAAAACATAATTTGAATTTAGGTCCTAGGTGCAAGTGAGGACCCATTCACCCTATGGAGAATGGGTCCCAGACCACTTTCCTATGCCACACATTACTCAATGTTAAGAATAATGTTATGGTATTTATGAATGTCAGGTTTTATCCCTTGGAATTTGCAATTAATTATTCTTGGATTTGAATTAAAGGAGCCAATTAAGGAAATTAACCTCAATTAATTAATAAAGCCCTAGATTAGTGTGAAAGTGTAAAGGTACAAATTACAACACCAAAAAAAAGCACAATTAAGTCCATTTTAATTAAAAGGGCCCTAAAATTAATGTGAATATGTAAAAATATATTACAACACTAAATTAAGGCATCATTAAGCTCATTTTATTATTTATTATTCAGCCCCAAATTAAGTGTGAAAAATGGATACTTTTTCCTACACTACATTTAGCCCCCACTTTAGTGTTAGGATGAGCGCAAGTGCAAAATCACACTAAAGTAGACATTCAAGACACTTATGTATGCAACAATGGAAAAGGAACACATTCATACAACATCAAAGACTAGGAAGATCAAGCCTACACAGTCCAATTGGTGCAGAACACATCTAAGCCATCCATTTTTTTGCACTTACTCCAAGGTAGTGGAACTTCAAGTTGTCCACTAGATGAGTATCCCAAAAGGGTGGAAAATGAGAGAATCATATTAGGCTCCCATACCATGTCAAATTTTTCCTCCTAACAAATTCAATAAGGTTCCACAAGGCCAGGCTCCACAGGTAAGCAAGGTGTGTTATGCTAGGTGGCCTTGAATTTAGAGTTCAAGCTTCATAGGGCTTAATGAGCTATGTTATTCTAAACACCTATGAACAAGGAAAGGCTCCATAGGAAAACAAAGTGTTTTATGCTAGGTGGCCTTGAATTTAGGTTTTGAGCTTAATAGGTTTTAACAAGCTATGTTATGCTAAACACCTATGAATAAGGCAAGGCTCCATAGGAAAGCAAAGTGTGTTATGCTAGGTGGCCTTGAATTTAGGGTTCGAGATTCATAAGTATTAACAAGCTACATTATGCTAACACTTATAAACAATAATTCTAGTAAAAGGTTTTTATTCAAAGGGATTTCACTTAGTTCATGTAAGGTCTTCTTTTTATGGAACATCATTCCTAATGTCTCTAAGAGAGGACAAGTCAAGAGTAAAAGATTCACAACCTAGGGAATGTAGTGTGTCACATCACCACTAAGAGGAAAGTCATACACTAAGAAATATTGCAATCTTGGAGGACATCAAACCCAATGACACCACCAATAAAAGGGTGCATCACAAGAATAAAAAAATCACACCATGAAACATGAGAAATGTTGAATGATATTATCAATGTATGCCCCCACTTTAAAGTACTGGCAGATCTTTCAAGATTCATGACTGCCCATAAACATAAATTCATAAAACCTCAATGCATGAATAACAATACTCTGACATGGCATTATTTGCCACATTAGTAACTGGGATGCAGAGAGCAGTTCTAAAAATGGTGATTATAAACCAGTATGTGCAGCATGAAATGCATAAATACCAAAGATTCGATGCCAATGAATGATGTCAGCCTGCACCTATATTTAGAAATTCCTATGTCAGCCACAGTGTATGAGTCTTTGATACCATTTGCTGAGACAACCAGATAGTCCTGTCGAAGGCAATTAAATTTCCAGTCATTCCCCTTAGTTATCGCTTTCGCCATGACCCATCAGAGTCAGGGAGAAGACATAACGAATACATCATGTCACGCCGAGAGCTCATATGTTATGTTCTTTCCAATCGCTGAGACAAAAGAAGGTTTCTCACTGAGATCCCCTTTTTGTTTCATTCACTGTCGCTGTAACCTTTTGATATCAGAAAGACCCTATGCAGATCACACTATGTTTCACCAAAAGTCTCCTTTTACCCCTTGTAAGTCGATGTAACATAATGGTTCTCTCGCCGATGCATCCTTCTATCTTATGAGGGTTGCTATAACATACCAACATTAGGGAGACCTCTCGTAGAATGATTGAGTCATACCAAAAGTTACCAACCATCTTGTGTGTCGCTGAGAAAAATCAATCTTCATGCCAAAAAAGTCAATTTGTGTTCCATCGGCAAGACCGTAGGTCACTCGCCGAGACCTCACGCCAAAAACCCAAACTCTTACTGAGATGTATACCTTTATGTTGTCTATCGGTATAAGAAAACAAACTCGCCAAGACCTTTCTTCGATGCACATGAGTCATACCAAAATGTTCCTTTTGTTTTATGCATCGCCGAGACATATCAATGTCGGGGAGACCTCTTGGAGAGCACACTATGTCATACCGAAAATATTTATCCACTCTGAGTCATTGAGACAATACCAACCTCTCGTTGAAAGCCCCACATAAGACTTAGTCAGAAAGACCCAACAAAGTCATTGAGACATTACTCCGAATATCATTAACTCATACCGATATAACCTTTGTGCACAAGTCGGTAAGACACCACAAAATTGCTATGACATTTCATCGAAGCCACAACCTCTATCGATAAGACCTTTCAGTGCACGGTCGGTGATACTAACACCATTACTATGAGAAATTACTTTAAAGTAGAAAATGTTTAATCCTAAAACATGAGAGATTCCTTGAAAATCCATATGACAAGTCATATGTTTCCAAAATAAAGCTACGTAATGAAAAAGGAAGGATGGGTTGCCCCCAAAAATACATAAGGGATCTAAGGATTTCAGGCCAATATACCTTTGCTACAATGTTGTTATAGAACTTAGAAATGTCATCATTCCCCAAATACTCATAGAACTAGGAGAATGACACATAAAGAGAAAAAATAAAGAAAAGTCCTTTTGGGTCAACATGGAAGAGACCTAAATGTCTTGACGCCTGGCATCCTCCTCAAAGGAAAACACAAGACAAGCAAAAATGGGTAAAAAATTTATGATATAAAGAAGAATGTAGGTACAAATAGAGGAATTCACATGAAGAGAGAGACATAAAACAGAATAGTCAGGGGATCACATTATGCACATGCAATCACATAAGGAAACAAATCCAAATACTAGTAAGGCACATGTGATTCAACCTATATCAGGTCATCCATATTCCAATCTTGATTAGTATATGTGAAAGGAAAAGAACTAGCTAAAGAGGCAATGTCATGTTGAAATAGGACATGCACCAGGTTCAATACTCTTTTTAGGAGAAATGTAATTTAATCTCATAGAAGAGGAGAATAATGAATTCAACTCATTATGCACTTGTTCATCAATTGTTGCAATATTAATATAATTATCTAAATTAATCACAACAAGAGGTCAAATGATAATTTTTCTGGAAGGTTCTTGTTTACATTGTAAAAAAGGTATAGAATCATCATGCATTGCTTCAAGAAAGTTCATATTTTTATTTTCTTTATTTCTCTTTTCTTCTTTAGTTTGTAACATATGAGCAATAGCATGAAGTCTATGCCTACGCTCTCTAGCAGTTATGTTTCTTTCCATTCCATTTTTAATTTTTGATTATGTAGGAGCGGGTTTGTCAACCATAGGTTTCCTTTCTTCCCTTAAGGGAGGAACGAAAGGAACCAAGAGAGGTTGTTCAACCATTTTCTATATAGCTTTGTAAACTTGTTTGATTTTAGGAGGCACAATGGGATTGTTTTGATTGTCTCATGGTCTCTTATATGAAATGGTAGGAGGATTTTTAATAGGATACTCTTGGATATTTGGAAGGACTTTTGGTTCAATCATGGTTTCATCAAGGATGGGTGGCTCAATCATAGGTTGAGGCATATTTATAAGGGATAATTCTACTATGTAATTTTCCTTAAACTTTTTATATGATTTAAAAAAGAAGTCTTCATGGGGTCTAGTAGGTTCAGTAGGCTCAGGCCAAAAGAAATCTAATGAAAAGTTCCCATGGAAAGACACATGATTAAAGCCACTATGGTGGACTGTAAATATTTCATTGCGAAAAGGAAACTTTAAACATTTATGCACAACCAACAAAGTGACATTCATGGAGCAAAGCCATGGATAGCCTAACTTCACATTAAATTGGTTTGATGATGGGATGATGGTGAATGATAAATTTAATGTTTTTGGTCCATGTTTTAGAGGGAGATTTATCGAGCCAATCGTAGGGCAAGTAAAACCATTATACATTTTAATCCATGCTTTTAGTTTGTAATATGTATCTTGATAGAGCTCGTGCAAAAATAGGGATTATTTAGTAATCAAATTCTCTACACATATGAGATCAATTAATATCCCATTAGTAGGCTTGTCATTGATTCTTCCAGCTATGTAAAGAGGACCATCAGGTGCATGTTAGATAATGTCTTTTTGTGAGAAAGCAATATCGAGGGGAATTTTGGTTTGGCTCGTACAAAGTTTAGCTTCAATAAATGCCACTAATTCAACCATTTCATTCTTATTTTCATTTTTTATGTTTTCATCATTCATTTCAACATTCATCACATCATTCTTTGTTTCTCTAGATTTGAAAAATGAAATAGTGTGTTTCAGCATGAGATTGGTAAATATTTGTAAGTTTTGGTTAGGAGGAGCTACAAACTTATTTCCTTAATCATTCACACATCCAATTTGAGGTTGATTAGAATCAATGAGGTCTTGCACAAGATCTTTAAGATGCTTACAATATTCTGTATCATGTCCATTTTGTTGGTGGAAATGAAAATAAGCATTGGATCTATAGTTTGAGGGTAATGGTTTATTAAGATTAGGAGCTCTGAGAGGAGGTAAGGAAAGCATATTCTTGTCCAAGAGCATTAGCATGATATTATGAAGGGATTTGGGTAGAGGGGTAAATTTTTCATTGTTTCATTTTGGTGAACCTAAGTTTGATCATTGCATTTTCTAATTTTTAGGTCCTCTTTCACCCTAGATTTATATTTTTCATTCATTTACATATATTTACATTGAATTGAGTCTCATCTAGGGCGTCTAGTTTGCATTTCATTTAAGGGTTTTAGGATTGCATATTTTTCATTCTTTAAATTTGAAAATAAAATAAAATTAGTCATCTTGTATATCATTTACATAGCATTACATCATCTTTATTTGCATTTGAAAATTGAAACAAAATTGCATATAAAATTAGGGGTTCTAGGTTGTCATTTTGTCACATTTTGCATTTGCATTCAATCCTCATTTCACTAAAAATTAAAACTAAAACTTGTTGTATCCTATCAAAATATGGAAACTACTAATATTTGCTCAAAAATTTATAAAAAATTGTTTCAAATCCCTCACCTAGGACCCATTTACCCTAGGGAAAATGAGTCCCTGATCAGGGACATATTCTAATTTTTTGGGCATTAAAACATTTGTTTATGCATTTTTGTTTGTGTCTTCAGATTTCTATTTTTGTTTGCATATTTTTTTCTTCAATTTGATCATATTTAGCTTCATTTTAAAAAGTTAGTGCATTGTGTGATTCCAAAATAGCATTTACAAGACATTACTTTTAGGTTTTGGCATAGTGTAATAAAAAATTTACCTTGTTTAGAATCTAAAAATTGCATTTACATATTAAATCCTAGGTCATTGCATTGCATTTTACCCTCTTTCAATTTTGGATTGGCATTGAGTTTGTGAAACTTGTATGTGCTTTACAAGTTGGTGTCCTATTAGAAATATTGTTGTGAGACATAGTTTGAGACTCATTCCATGTTGTGATACACCATTCATTGTGGATCTTGGGTTTTCTAAGTCTCTTTCTAATATTTTTGATAATCAACCCCCTATGGATCATAGCCCGCATACCTCATTTACAATGACTTCCTTACCTACAACCAATGTGCATGATGTTGTGCATGTCCCACAAGAAAACATAAAAAGAATGGATGAAAGCTTAGAAAAGTTACAAGACTTTGTGCACAATGAAAACATGGATACTAGTGTCATTCCTACTTTAGATAATCTATAGAAAATAATTGAAACTAAAAAGGGAATGGAGATTATGCGAGGTATAGGTCATCTTCTTAATAATAACATGTCTACCATGACTAGTTATTCTCAAGCTTTGGGGTATACTCAAAGCCAAGGTGAGAATTCTATTCCTCCTTCCATGATCCCCATCTTTATTCCTACATACACTGGTACTCATGTTACCACAACAATTCAACCTACTAGCAAAGTTAACACTTCCTTAGGTATTTCTGCTAGGAATGCTTCTAGCTTTGTCCATTCAAATATCATATCTCCTCAACCATCTCCACTTACAAACCTACAATTCACTTGCCCTCAGCAAACATACATCACTCCACCTTAATCCCCTCCATCTCATAATACCAATAATGATGCAAAACCAAGGTGGAAATCAACTTGAAATGACAAATAATAGATGGTCAACCCAAATTCCAAAGCAAATCAAAAGAACTTCACAAATCCACTTGTTAGATGCATTTTATCCACCAACACAGCCAAATAGCTTCAAGGGACTTTTCACCCAAATTTACCAAAAGAATTTCCAAATAAATAATGGATTTAGACACCCATTAAGGAATTACACAACATACTTCAAGATCAGATATAACTCCTTTGTACCAATTTAGACTTCCAATACACTCACCATGGGAAAAACAAGGAAAATAGGTCAATTTAACAAAGGAAGTACCCTTCAAACTTATCCAATCATGTTGAAACCTTGAAGTAGAAAATTAAATGGCCCAAAACCATAGAATCCACAATTGGTTTGCACTTGTACGGCCAAAAACACCCCCAACTCAAAAAACCTCCTTTTCTAATACAAAAACAAGGGTTTTGTCAAAATCTTCATTCCCAGACTTGAATAAACAAATAAATGGTTCAAAAAAAATTCATAGGGTCTTCCTTTACATTTTAAATGCTTACAAATTCAACTCCATCAATAATTCATTGAAAATCACTTCAAAGCCATCACTTTTCAAGGGAAAAATTGAATTTTCAGCCCTAGGGCATCACACATTCACCACAAAAACTCCTTATTATAATATAAAATGCATTAATACATCTAATATAATATATTTCCTACCAATCCACTGAGTTACAGCATTATACAGTGGGTGGATTGGTCAAAATCTCATATTTTTGCCTTCAAACCCTTCACAAGGAAAAAAACTAGGATACTTGTAGTAATTTTTGAATATCTCTCACAAAAAAATGAATGAAAACTCCAAATAAAAATAATATGAAATTAAACACATATACCCTCAACCCCTGAAGATTTCAAAGCATTAGGATGCTGTACAGATCCGTACAACAGTAAACAAGTTCTGAAAAACTGTGAAAAATACATAATTTGCTCCAAAAACGTGGTATTTTATTGAATATGAGTTATTACAACCTTCAACAACCCTTACTTCAAGCCTTGGAAGGCCTTATAAAGTATATTAAACAAATAACCACCCCCAACCAACCATCTTCACAACTAATTACCACTTAATGACTCTAATTGTGCAAATCAGCAAAAATCAGCACAATTATCATTGACAACATTTGCAACATTTTGCATTTTTGCAATTATTAAACTTGTAAGAATCTAAATACATTTATACACCTTAAATATGGTCATTTAGACCTTATTTAACCCTTATTAGTACTTCTAGACTCAAAACAACAAAATCCCTTCATTTACCCAATTTGACATCTTTGACAAATTTTCAAGTTTTCACACATTTTGCAATGTCTTCATAGAACAAAGATGAAATCACCTTAAAAGGACCTTCTAAACCTTTTGAAATCCTATTATTGAAATCACAAGGTGTTGGTGCTCCTGCACCAAATAATGATCTCATCATTAACATACTTTTGTAAAACACGGTATCCCTTCAACAACAAATCACAACCCTAAATAAAAAAAAAATGACCAACCTTCACAATACATCAAAATGAATCTGTTATCCTTGGAGCTATTGAGAAAAAAAATTCCAAAAAGTATAGAGGTTCCTAGATTTGAGAAATATGGTGGGAAAGGAGATCTTGTTATCCATGCTTATGCTTACATGACCCTATGTAGATTTCATTTTTGAAGATAAAATATTGGCTAAACTCTTCCCTAGATCCTTGAAAGATACTTCTTTAGAGTGGTTTTTCTCCTTATCGTATAATGCAATTCATTCATTTAATAAACTAATTGGTGCCTTTTACAAAAACTTCCGAATTCATATGGGTCACAAGATGACTTTAGCTGACCTAATGAAATGTATACAAAAGGATGATTAGAAAGTCATTGATTCCATAGTGCAATATCAAATGCTTTATTCACAAGTAAACATTAAGATTCCTAATTTCAACCTTCAAAGAATGTTTATTTCCAATTTACAAGACAAAATTCAAACAAAGCTTGAGATGATGAGATTTCCCTCCTTCACATAGTTATGCACAACCCTTCATGATTACCAAAATTTGATTAGTAGTCATAATGTGAAAAATGGACCTATCTGTTTTGAAAAGTTTGAATCCACACCTCAAAATAGTTATCAACCTTTCAAGAAATAGAATAGGAGAATTTTACAACTTAATTCCCCTCAACCAAATCGAAAAGCTAATAACCAAGTGGTTGCTATAAAGATGACAAATCATTTTTCCTTGGGGATAGGAATAGACAATTTACCCCTCTACCTAACACCCTTCATAATACCATGGTACAATTCTTGGACAAGAATATGCTTTCCTTACCTCTTTTCAAAGGTCTTGATCCTAATAAACCATTACCCTCAAACTATAGATCAAATGCTTATAGCCATTTCCACCAAAAAAATGGACATGATGTGGAACATTGTAACCATCTTAAACATCTTGTGCAAGACCTCATTGATTCTAATCGACTTCAAATTGGAGGTGAGAATGATCAAGATAATAATTTCATAACTCTTCCTAACCAAAAATTACAAATCTTTACGAATCCCATGCTGAAACACACTATTTCATTAGTCAAAGCTAGTGAAATAATGATGTGATGAATGTTGACATAGATGATGAAAACACAAAAGATGAAAATAAGGATGAAATGGTTGAAGTTTTGGAATTTATTCAAGCTAAACCTCATACGATCCAAACCTAAATGCCCCTCAATATTGCTTTCTAACAAAAAATTATAATTAAACATGCACCAGGTAGTCCTCTTTACATAGCTAGAAGAATCAATGACATGCCTACTAATGGGATATTAATTGATCTTGTATGTGTAGAGAATGTGATTAATGAAGATTTCCTATTTGTTCATGATCTCTATCAAGATACATATGACAAACCAAAATCATGGATCAAAATGCATAATGGTTTTGCTTTCCCTATGATTGACTCGATAAATCTTCCTCTAGAAGTTAGACCAAAAACATTAAATGTCTCATTCACCATCATCCCATCGTTGGACCAACTTCATGTGAATCTAGGCTATCTATGGCTTTTCTCCATGAATGCTATCCCATTGGTTTTCCATAAATGTTTAAATTTTCATTTTGGCAATGAAATGTTTATTGTCCACCATAGTGGCTTTAATCTTGTTTCTTCTCGTGGGAAGTTTTCATTGGATTTATTTTGGCTCAAGCCTACAGAACCTCTTAAACCTCACAAAGACTACTTTTTCAAATAATATCAAAAGTTAAGGAAAAGCACATAGAAAAATTATCCCTTAGAAATATGCCTCAACCCATGATTGAGCCACCCATCTTTCAAAATATCCAAGAGTAGCCTATTACAAATCCTCCTACCATTTCATATAAGAGACCACAAGACAATAAAAACAATCCCATTGTGCCTCCTAAAATCAAAAAAGTTTATAAAGCTAAAGAGAAAGTTTTTGAACAACCTCCCTTGGTTCCTTCCATTCCTCCCTTAAGGGAAGAAAAGAAACCTATGGTTGACAAACTTGCTCCTACACAATCACAAATTAAAAATAGAATGAAAAGAAACCAAAATTCTAGAGAGCATAAGCATAGAAATCATGCTTTTGATCATGTGTTACAAACTAAAGAAGGAAAGAGAAACAAAAAAAATCAAAATTTGAACTTTCCTGAAGCAGTGCAATGTAAAAAAGAACCTTCTAGAGACATTATCATTTGACCTCCTATTGGGATTAATTTATTTAGTGCCCACCCCGTTTCGGTCATCATTGATGTCAAGTAAGTAGTTGTTAGTAATGTCATGATGATGTGGTGATTTTATTATTTAATTTAATTTTAAGGTTATGAGGTAACACTAATAATATGTTTGGATTTGATTAATAAAATTAATTTAATTATAAGGTTACCTGTTTCATTTGGAATTAAATAAAGAATTAGATTCAATGATAAACGTCAATTTAATTATCATTGGGAGTTAGTTATTTAAAATAATCAGATTAAATGAGGAAAGGTAATTATCATTTAATGATTAAATTCAATTAATAAATCTAAAAGTAAGAAAATATTAGAGAGGAATAAATATTAAAATTGTATTTAAGTTTAAATAATTAAGGTGAAAGTATTTATCAAAATAAATATATTTTATTGTAACTAAAAGAAAGATTAAATTATTAAATATTTATTAAATATTTAATAGATGATCTATTTGGTTCATCTATTAAAGAATCAATTATAAAATAATAAATAAGGGTTGTGGCAGGCATTTAATGGTAACTGTAAGAAGTTGAACGATTTTCTCGTTGGGAGTGGAAAAGACTCCGTGAAACAAATTATTAAACAAGAAGTATTCTAGAGGAAGGGGGAGGAAATTTCAGTTCACGAAGAGGAGGGTTCGTTATGGTTAAAATTTTCTTTTTACCATACATTGGAGGGAGTTCTCCTTATGATCGAATCTGAGACTGGCCTCCCCGACGAAATATTTGGTGGATTACCGGCGGTGTTGCTAGGAAACTTGCATGGCATCGTCTTAGCTAGGTTCCTTTCTATCTTTGATCTTCCACTTTCTTTGATTATTTTGGTTAGGCACTTTCAGCAGTATATCGCCCTAAATGCTCTGGCAGTTTTCATTAGGCAATATAAATGCTCTTGATATTGTTTTTTTTTTAAATTGGAGAAATTATGTATATCTTTTACTCGTATCTATTTTAGGCCTTAATAAAACATCAAGTCTTGAGTCTGAATCTTACAAACATCTTGCTCTGGAAACGTATAAGTACGGAAATCATTTCATATTCTTGAACATAATAGGAAGTTTAGAGGTTTTAAATAATCTCTCTGATTTCACTATCATTATGTCTCAATAGCAGTGCTTCATCTTAATTGGGAATTTAAAATAAAATAAAATTGCATAATCTGCTTGTTTCCTCTATCATCTGTCGCAGTTCCAGCACTTGAAAATAAAATATCTGTCATAGTATAAATAACCTCCCTGAATCCTCAGCAATCTTCTCAGCCGCGCACTTGAACTCAATAGGAAGTTTTAAGATTTAATTAACCCATTTGATTCTTCTGGTAATTTATCACAATTGCAGCAATTGAAAATAAGATATTGTCATTGTTAATAAGATAGAGAGTTTCCATTGGTCATGGTGAAGTTTAAATTCCAAACTACAAACTTGAGCGCACCCCTGGAAACTCGCTGCCAAATAGAAATACGTTTAAAAGGAACAGTTGCACATTAATTCTCCTTCTCTTAATCCGTGTATTTGCATCTCACCTGTCTTCTTCTCTTTAGTCTTGAGGAGAACATTTGGGATTTGATAATAATACAAGTAAATGGCAATATTTCCAAATTCCAAAACTCACCTTCTAATATTAATTGCTTCTCACATTTTTACAACCGTAACCATCTCAAACTTGGAGGAAGTTTGGTTCGTGTGTCTTCTCTGATGCTGTCCATGAGTAGATTGTTCAAGTGAAGAAATTGAGGACCAATGAGTAGATTATTTAATTCTCTTGGTCTGCGCAATGTTTCAAGCCCTTGCCAGTTACCTCCGTTCAGTCGAAGTTGAGAGAAATTGATGTTATTGGATGCAGCGCTTAGATGAGGTCCTTCACATAGTCTGGTAATCTAAATTTTTAAATCTCCCCAAAACCATAGGAAAAACTATCACGGCTGCAACGTTAGACTTGCAAAAGTGTAGTAAATTAAATAGTTCCTCTGAAACCCTTGGCATCCTGTCACTTTCACAGCAATTAGAGTTGAAACATTGTATAGAATTAAATAGCCTCTCTGATTTCTTTGTCAAACTGTCTGAGTTAGGGCATTTGAAATACCAATTACATATATGAGTGACTTTCTATTTATTTTGAATTTATATATTTTTTATTACTATTCTTTTATATATATATATATATATATATATATATATATATATATATATATATATGCGTATGGTTATATAAACAAGTATAGATACATAATTATAGGTTAAAAGATTTGAGTGAAGGTAGTCTTTTATATATTTAGAATTTATGAGGATATTTCAATATATAAGTAGATTTGTATGATGAGTATTATTCAAAAGAAAATGGTTCGTATTTATATAATATGTTTATAAAATAGGAATAATTTCTTTAATTGTTTTGTTTATGATTTTATGGTGGTGTAAAAGTAAAATATGAATCGAGTGTTAGAATGTTCTGTAAGATAGTGAGTTAAGTAAAAGTGTAATTTTATTTTAGGTAAATAATTAAAGTGAAAATGGTTATTTCGATAGGTTGCTTAGTAAAATATTATTTAACAAAAGATTTTAATGGAATAAACATTATTGAATTAGGTATTTAATTTTGTTGTAGATAAATGAACTGTGTATTTAGTTAAAGTAAATCGATTTATATGGTTAATTAAGTTTTAGGGTTCACTAAAGGAGATAAGTGATTCTACATTTACATAGTTTCTTTTACTTGAAGGTTAATGATAAAGTTATTTTTAAGTGTGGATAAATCCCAGGTTCATAGGTTAATTAATTTAAATGATACTGATTAAATGTTAAATGGTTTTAATTACCTTTTTGTTATATAATGAGTTTGTGAATGATAATTATTTATCAAACTACTGTGTGAAATAATCCATTAGTGTCGTCACCTTAGTATTATAATAAAGTTGTAAATTATAGAATTGTCATCTTAGTATTACATTTTAAAGTTATAATTAGGATTCGTATTAAACAGTTGATGGAGTTGGTTATCTTATAGATGATATAGTTATTTTAAATATAATTATTTGTCGTAAATACTCTCTTAATTAAATTAAGTGGATATGTTAAAATAAGTGATAAGAACGTTGAAATAATGCCTAAATTAAAGGAATGTCTTTATGGTTATAAGGTGTGAGTGATTGTTGTTTTAAACAAAGTGTTTTGAGTATTGGTTTAAGTGTTATGTAATTGTTTTAAGATGGGTGTGATTTGTGGGATATTTATGGAGATGTCTCAATGGCCTGTTCATTGTAAGTGTTTTAAGATAGTGTTCTTCAAGGTTGATGTGTTTGATGGTTTCCTTGTATGGAATTATTCCTTAAGACTTTGTAATTAATGTGTTTATATTCAGAAAAGGATTTATTTATAGGAGTTAGAAAATTAGAATTATTAGGTAGTTAAGTTAGGTATTATGTTATTGAGTAGGTTAGTAAAGTGATTAGAGAGAGAGTTTCCTTATGTTAATAATTTGGGTAACATTGATAGATTAGTTTATTCTCAATTTGATTAGTTTCAAGTGGGATAGTTAACTTAGAAATAATGAAAAGTAGAGTTTTGTATGTTGTTGATGTATGTAGATAATATTGGCGATAAGGATTATTTCTGTTTAGGTGGGAGAATTGATTTATAAGATAAATGGAAGTAAATAAATTTGAAAACTTTAAATAGTTGGGTATTACGATAAAGGCTAGTGAATGATTGTTGATTCGATAAATGTTTTGATTAATTATATTTAGTTAAACAAAGGGTTTATGTAAATGAATAAAATTAGATGATCTCTTCTAAGTCAATTTCCCTCATATTCTTTTAATAGTTGATTTGTGGGATTTCTATAAGAACAGTTCTAGAAAATACTTGTGATTGATATCAGGATCAAATTGTTGGTTTGAGTGGGTTGATCTTCGAAGGGAGATTGTTGTTATAATGTGTAAATTGGAATATATTTGTGTTTGAAAGAGTATACTTGTGAATAGTGTCTTATGGCTTAAACCATTAGATTTTATTTTCACTTCGCAATATTGTGCTATCCTTAAATGTTGGAAATGATTGATCTTTAAACTAATGCTCTTTTTAAAATGTTTCAAGTTACTTCTTATTGAATGAATGCATATATTATTAGAATGTGTGGTTTTATGGATTCTTTCAATGTGACTTTTCCTGAGTTGATTTTTGAGTTGGAGTTTTTCTCTCATTTTATTTATGTTGCTTTTCGTTGGGAACCAGTATGTGTTCTTTTGTTCTTTACCTAAGTGGCAAATTGGTTAATGTTAACTTTGTCATGATTGATGGTTCTACTTGATGAGTCAAATTGAAAAGTTCTTTGAATTATGGGTATTCCAAGAGGAGAAAATAGAGGTTTCCCTTGGATTCTCGATTTAGTTCGTATCGAAGTTGTTGGTGTTGTTGAGTGGAGTTGTTGATCTTATTTTGGTGTATTTGCTCATTATATTTATATTGGAAATAGTTCTTTGAGGTCTTGCAATTATTGCTGTCAGTTCTTTGATGGGGAAACCCTAGTGTAACTTTATGAGAATCTTCCAGAGGTTTATTTTACTATTGGTTAATGTTCCTCCTTTTATGTGCCCTTGTTGTGGCAAGTGTTTTGGTTTCATGTTTTTGAAAGGGTTGTACGGGAATCATGGAGATTTTGATTATGTATTTATGGAAAGATGGGTAATGCCTTGTATGCTGCTCTGTTGTGATATAATGTTCTTGTTATGTTGTTCAACCCTTGGATTTTGGTTTTTATGTTTTGAGTGTCTAGAGAGAGAGAGAGTGGCTCTAAGTGGGTGGTCGGCGCACAAAGGGGCGCCAGGATAGCCCTCGTTAGAGTGAATTTAATAAGTGATAATTTAAATAATTAACTAGAGGGTGGGTAGAATCACATTAAAAAGATAATTGATGCCTCGTCCGTCGTTTAGTGCTATCACAGGCTAAAGGGGATTGAGAAGGTCGTGGTTGGCAAGATTGTTACCTTGTCTTCATGAAAGGTTAATGATTCAGCATGAGCAACCCTATGGAGCGGCGCCTTGAGATAGGTAGCCTGGATAACCATAGATGGAGGCAACTCCTAGTGCTCGAGTTTCCTGGATAATCCGTCAGTAGATGGAGGCGGCGCCTTGCGATAGGGTTGCCTGGAGAATCCATGTTAAGCCATGCGATGACACTCTCCTCTAACACTCCTTATTGTGTTGCTTCTTTGGAAACCCTCTGGAAGTGGTTCTTTGTCTTGAATTGATGAAACACAATTATTTGAGATGATTTATGGTTTTACCCTATTTTATCTTTGGTGTACTTTGTGGTCTTGTATGATCTCCTTGATATTTGACTTATGACCTTGTACCCTTGTGGTACTGTGATATGATGTTGTTAGATTGGTTATTGCAATTTGGAATTGTGTCATGTTTATTAATGCAGTTTATTGGAGGTGTTTCATGATCATCCTTTGGTTATTTGGTTACTGGTCAT
>VDFB02041833.1:0-14252 GCA_007258455.2 Sequoia sempervirens
TTTTCAATTTTTTGATATTTTTGATGTTTTTGGATTTTTTGATTTAGGGACTTCAATAATATACATGAATCCATGCTAGGGTGTGTCTTATTTTTCTTGTTTTTCTTGTAGCAGTTGTTGTGAGGCTTGAGCAGCTTGTTGAGTAGTGAGTTGTGCAAATTGTCAATTTTTGATTTGTTGAAGTGCCTTCTAATAGGTAGCTTACTAAGTAGCTTGCAACCCAATGTTGTATTGGTTTGATGAGTTTGAATTGGCTAGTGGTGGTGGTGGAGGTGGATTTGGAATGGTTCTTGTTGTGGTGATGAGAGGCATCATCATATTGATGATTGAGATTTGGGTGACCTGGATGGTGCAATCAATATGCTTAGTCCTTGAGAGACAATGTTTTGAGATGTTTGAAGAATTATTGATGATGTGATAGTAGTGGCTTGCATTATCAAGATGGTTCCCATTTGTTGTTGCAATGTCAATGAAAATATGGGAGGATTTGGAATGATGCTTTGATTGATGCTTGGTGGGTTGATTTGATTTTGTTGATTGATGTTTGGTAAAGGAGGAAGCCCTAAACTAAGAGGTGATGTTGATATTGATGGCAAGGTGGGGATTGTTGGAAATGTAAGTGGCATACTCCCTTGGGGGAATGATGAAGATGTAGTGTCAAAGATGCCCCTTGGTCCAAATAAGTCTCCTTCTCCTTGTGTGAGGTTATGGGAGAGAAGTTTGAGGTGTTGTATGAAATGATGATGATGGGTGATTAGGATCATGAAAAGTGAGGGGGACATATGGATGTGATGGATTTTTGGGTATGGATTGTCCCAAGATAGTGTTTGCATCCAAATTTGATTGTTTATGAGGGGATGTGTTTGTAGCTCATTAAAAAATGTGCTTCCCTTGTTAACAATGGGTTGGGTTGGAGCAATAGATGATGTAATTTGGGGGATGGGTTGGGTGATGTTTTGGAATGGAGGTGTAGATGAAATTGGGAGTGTGTTTGAAATTGGAGGAATGACCCCAAAAGATGGTTCCACTATAGTGCTAACATCAAAAGTGGAAGGGAGTTTAGCCCCTTGCTTTTCTAATTCAAGCATGTATAGTGAGGGATTGAGTATCGTCATGATGATAATTCTATGATTCTCAAGATTTTGGACCATCTCGGTGATCTCCTCTTGTGACATCCCAAAGGGATTATTGGTAAGATCCTCCACTGGACTTTCTTCTTGAGTATTTTGTGATGATGAAGGAAAGTTAGTTAGAGGATTGCTTGATCCAATGAGATTTATTTCAGAATTTTTTTGACTTTGGTCAGTTGAAATGGATGTTTCTTTGTTGGCTTACATGTTCCTCTTGTGTTGAGATCTAGTTTGCACCATAAAATAGGGATCAATTTTCAAGAATGTGGGAGATGAATCTCTAATTCTTTGGATTGATCTAATTTTAGGTACAAAAGAGAAAATTTAGGATGATTAAGGATCAAAGGTATGATGATGAAATGTGTGAAAGATGAATGATATGGATGATTGAATTCTTAGAAGATCTTTAGGGGATGCTAGACTTTTGGGACTTCTTTGGATTTCGGATTTGTTTTGGATAAATTTGATTTTGGATTTTTTGGATTAACCTTGATTTGATTTTGGATTGCTTTGGTTTTGGACAATGAAAAAATAGATCCCAAGATGTTGGATGTTATCTATGGGATGGATTTTCTCACAAGATGATAATTTGACTAAGTGTAGGGGGAAGGATGCATCTACCCGCACCTATTCAAACAAGGTGATAATTCAACTAAGTATATGGAGAAAGATACATCTACATATACCTAGCTAAATAAGATGATTTGATAACTTGACTAAGAAAATGAAGAAGGATGCATCTACATATACCTATCTAAAGATGATGTTTTGATTCAAGGATTTTAGGGATTTTGATTTGTTTCAAGGATTTTAATTTTCCAAAAAGTCTAGCATGAAGGATGATTTCAATATTTTCAAGAGTTGTTAGTAAGGTGATTTTGGTTTTGATGTTTCTAAAGATGGATGAAAGTTTTTATTTTGATCCTATGTGTACCTAGAAAGACTCTTGTTTACAAGACTTTGGTTTTAAAGAAAATATTTACTCTAAATAAGGTGTTCAAATTCCCGAAAAAGATTTGGATTTTGAGAATAATAGAATGAGTACAATCCTGGATTGTTTCTTGAAGCTCTTCTATAAAAGTTGAAAAGTATTCTTCATCTAAATTTGTAGAGCATTGAGAGACACTTTTAATGTTCTTTTCGACTAAGAACTTTGATTTTGGTTTCTGGATTTTGATCTTGCATGAAATCATTTAAGACACATGTGTGGAGTTCAATTGTTCTTACCTTTGCTTAATGGTTTTTTTTTACCACAAACAATCTCTTGATTAGCTCTTGAAACTAGATGTCCAATGTATTAACTTCTTCTCATCCCACACAATATGTTATGTGGAACTTTGATTAAATCAAGGAAAGGGTTACCTATTGTTGACTTTAGTAAGAAAATTGAGATATAAATCCAAGTGTTTAGAAACCTAGGATAAAATCCCAAGGGCAAGAAATAACTCATGAATCTTGTCAAATATATTTTCCTCCTAAAGGGTTTGAAGTTTTGATGAAAATGTTGAATTTTTGTTTCCAAATGTTTATGAGCAAGCAAAGTGTTTTTGTAACCATGGAAAAGTCCAACCCTATGGCTGTGAAAAACTCTATTTGTTGAATCCCCACTTGGACAAGTCTAGCTATGTTTATTTTTAGTGAATGGTTAGATACTTGACCCCATTGGCTCCCCTCCACGACACTCACTTATATAGGGCAGCTAAGCATCAACACCCATGAAACTCCCATGGAATAATTTCCATTTCTCCTAAAAATCGTAAAAGTGTGGGGTGGTTTTAGAATGACTGTTCTTACACCAATAAATAGATCAAGGATTTTGGCCTTTTCTAAACAAGGGTTTTAATTTGGGCTCTCCATGTGTAGGGAAAACTTCTTTCTTTCTATACACTAGCTCATATGGTGTAAGCCCTATTGTAGTTTTCCAAGTTGTTTTATAGGCCCAAACTACATCAAGCAACCTGGCTGCCCAATCTTTCCTATGAATTTGTATTATTTTGGTTATAATGTTCTTAATCTCCCTATTTGTGACTTCCACCTATCCATTAGCTTGAGGGTGGTAAGGTGAGGACTTCTTATGTCTGATTTCACACTCTTGAACTAAGTTTGTGATCATCTCAGATGTAAACTGGGGTCCTTGGTCTATGAAAATTTCTCTTGGGACTCCATACCTTGTGAATATGTCTTCATAGAAATTTTGTCACATTCCCATTTCTTGCAAACTACAAAAACTTTACTTATGTCCACTTTGTAAGGTAATCTATGTAGACCAATATGTAATCTTTATTGTTTGATGTTGGTGATAATAGGTCCAATGAAGTCTAATCCCCATTTATCAAATAGTGTTATTACCAAATATGGCTGCAATAGAATTTAAACTATTTTTCTTGGCCTTCCCATTCTCTAACACCTATCACAACTCCTTCTATACTTCACTACATCCTTATGAAGAGTTGGCCAATAATAGCCAAAATTCAAAATCTTAAGTGTTGTCCTCTTTGCTAAAAAGTGTCTGCATAGGTTCCATCATGTTAGGCTCAGAGGATATCATATACCTCATCTTCTCTTGTGCATATCTACATTATATTATTTGGGCCTATGTAGAATAGATAGCCAACTATTTGAGGAGTAGGGAAAACTCTTGTGAAATAATTATCTCTTTTCTACTAGTGAGAAGTGTGGTGGTGTTTTTCTTGCTACAAGATAATTGACAATATTTTCATACCAAGGTGTGGGTGTTGTCATAATAGTGGTTTACAATTTCTGAGAGGAACGAATTTTAGGTGAAATCACATATTTTTAGAAAATATAATGATTTAAGCCTTAAAAAGTTCCATTTTAAGGATTCCAATTGAAGAGGGTTTGATCAAATCACCTTAGATCAAACCCCCTTGGATAGAACCTCGCTAGTTTTAAACCATAGCTATAAATGTGTCTCCTTTACACCTATCAAAATGCTGATAAAAAATCACTTTTGATTTATCTTTTGGGGGATCAAATGAATTCATTTAAAATTTATTTGAAATGATTATGGTATTCCTCAGAACAAGCTATCCAATGAATATAATTTTAATATGTTTTGGTTTTGTTATGTATTTGTTTTTTAAGTTTTATTAAACATAGGTTTTTCATCTAAAATGAATTTCTTTGTTCTTCACATGTGGAAAAATAGTTAAGATTATCAAAAAAAATTGAAAATATGAGTGCAAGATATTGAAGTCCTTAATCGAACAAAAATAAAAATAAATTTTGACATATACAAAAAAGTTACGCTAGGGTCGCCAGTGTTTGAATTGTAATTCGTTTGACTTTGAAACTTGATTAAGGAAAAATATTAAATAAAAACTATCTAACCAAATGGAAGCACTAGATATCAGAGTTACAATTCTAAATTTGAAAGAATTAGACTTTTATCCTTTATGGAAAAAAATTTATGCGTTATAGAGTGCATCACTTTTTAAAAATGTTGTTTTCTGAAAAAATTCAATTTTCATGGGAGATGGAAAAAGAAGTGCAATTTGATTCGAAAATTTTTGAAAAAATATTTTTAGAATTTACAGAAAAAATTTGATGAGACTCTAGTTTCCACCATCTTCAAATTCCTCACAATTTAGCCACTATAGGTGCCCAAATGTGAAGATTTAGTTAAAAATAATAATTTCAGCGTCCAATTTGGCCAAAAATTGTAAACCACTATTATGGGATCACCCGTGTGTGTAGAGATAAAGAAAACAAGTGCTCATCTAGGAAAGAGTCATTAACAACATCTTTTGATTTGGTTGGTAGTCTAGATAGAAATTTTGTAACTACATTGTCTTTTCCTCACTTGTCAACAATTGTGATATTAAATTCTTGTAGCAAGAATAGCCATCTAACTAGTATTCCTCCAACCACTAGTTTTCTCATGAACTAATTTATTGTTGTGTGATTAGTGTGCATGAACATTGAATAGCATATATATAATTTTTGAACTTATTGAGTGCATTAATTATTGACAATATATCTTTCTCTATCACTGTATAGTTGAGTTTCGCCCCTTGTAAATTCTTACTAATGTAATGTATTCCATACTCTTCATTACCTTCCTTCTATCCAAGCACTACCCCTATGGAAAAATCAAAAGCGTCTACATGTGGTTGGGATGGTGGATAAAGGACCAAATTCTATGTCACATTCTCATTAGAGATAATCATATTCTCAAATCTGCAACCTATAAATGCATATGTTGTTGGTAGCCATGGTCTTCCTAAGATGAGGGGAGAACCCGCAAAATTAGCTTAAGGTTGTAATACCATGAAATCCACAGGTTACTCATATGAATCCAGTGTTATCATCAAGTCTTCAATTATATCCCCAGGTTTAATTGTTGACCTATCTACCATTTGTAGGATATCATGTATAGGTTTGATCTCTATTAACAGTAATAGTTACATTGTTTCTTTAGTCATCAAATTAATAGTTTCTCCCAAGTCAATAAACTTGTTCTTTATGAGAGTTCTATTTATCTTGACATCTACTACATGACTTCTAGGGTTTGCATACTTAGGGATAGTTATGTTTCCCAGCATAATGCTTGTAAGTTTTCCTAAGATATGTATGATTTGAAGGTCTATTCATTTTATTCCTAGCTTCTTTAGGCATAGTTCTCTCACTATCTTAGTGTAAATAGGTACCTCCTTGATTTCTTGAATGAGGGGGATTTTGATACAAACATCATTAAGCTAACCTAACAAAATAGCTTCACCTTGTGTTTGATGCCTTTGAATTTCTAATATTTGAAGGAATGGAAGCTCTAGACCTATTAGTTGGGTTACCTTAATTTGACTTGATTTCCTTAGGATCATTGTCCAAGGTCTCTATTGGGGGTTCCTCATAGCCTAACCCAAGGCCCAACCAATATCTTCCATGATCTAAGGTGGACATTTCATGGATAAATAGTCAATTCAGAGCGAAGATTCTTAATTGAATGGTTAACTAAACAATCACAAAGACTTCATTTAATTATCGACAAGGGCTTCATAAGCTTGTGATGATGTTGGAACTATATGTTCACGTAAGGACTATACATGACCTATATTGTTGGATGTGGGTGGTTTATACATGTGTATAAAATAGGAAATGCTGAAATGGAAAGCAAGGCATAAAATTGTAGAACATAGTAAATAACTTAATTTGTCACCTAGGCTACGGGTACTCTAAGCTTAGTGTTGTCACTAGTTAACTGTTAACACCACTAACAATTGAATCTTCACAACTCAACTAATTAAATACTCTAGAGCTTGACTCAAAGTAATGCTACAAAACACATACGACCATGAATCTATTTGAAATGAACACAACATGAGACATCTAATCTAACAATGAAAATTGAATTTGGTAGATAGTACCTTGAGTGGCCCTTGCTCAAGTTGTTGTATCCACATAATAAACCAAATACAAGCTACAAGATCAACTAATCATAATAGTAGACTAAAAACATCTTTATTGCATTGAAAACTAAATGGTCATGATTTGATAGGAATCTCCAGTAGATTTATCATTCAGAAATCCATATTCATTATAACAGTAAACTTATAATTGTCTTGATAAAGCATTAAAATTGGAAATATACTCCAACTGCAATTCTAACTAGATTTACTCCTCGACCATCCATCCCTAGATATAGGCGTGGGAGGAGATTTATTTTCTAATGTCATTTTTTTATGCATAAGTATTTGTCTAGTAGCGTCGAAGTTGAAGTTGAAGTCTTAATGCATGATTGATAAAATCAAAGATTACAACATTCAACTTGATATCGACATGCATCATGAAAACTACTCGAATGAAATATTCCCATCTTACCTTTGATTATGTATAATTATATGTATAATAATTCTTTATTAAATTTGATAGGTAAATTATGAGTAAAAACCAATAACATCAAACTTTCCAACCAAGCCTAAACTAGATATAATCCAATCTAATTGACCTAATGGATAATTTATGACTTCTTTTTATTTATGAGCATGAATAGAATATATAAATTGGTGCACAAATACAAGTGTGTTAGATAAAAAATAGTGTAATGTAACACCTCCATAGGAGCAAGGACTGGGGAAATTCAAATTTTAGAACAACTCTTTGGTATAGTAAAAATGGAATTTCACTTTCTTCATCTAATTGGAACAAAAAAATGTTCACATGATTTCCAGTATTATTAAACACATTGTCCCCTATTAGTTATTTCCTTCTACAACTTCAAAGCTATAGGGTGGGGAGGATGGGAAGGATTTACAGTTGGGGGATACATAAACTATCCAAATTGACCCAAAGGGTGAGTAACCAATAGGGTTGTTGTATGTATAGGGTTTCACAAGAGTATGTAGGTGGCAGGCTTCATAACACTTAATGTTTGACAATGTGTGAATTTTTAAAATACTATGAATGTAATTGTAACCTTACAAATCATACCTTAAAGAAAAATAAACTACTTTTTGTTGAGTCAATATTTATCTTACATGCAAATGGTTTTATAATAGTTTGTGGATTGTAGGTTTCATAACACTTAGTGTTTTCAAACATGTAACTATAGTAATGAAAACCTTTACTTAATTAGAGAGTATGAATGCAATGAAAGGAACCTTAAAAATTAACCTCCTTTTCTTTTGATAGTAAAATATTATTCTTATCTTTTACTTCCTTTTCTAAGTGGTTAATTTTTTTCTTCCATTATTTTGATACAGTTTCAACACTTCCAACTATTGAAAATATAATCATAGATTGGAAAACACAGTGTGTTGTGAGTGGTATGATTGTTCTTATTCTAAGTTCAAGGGTGGAGAGATTGGGGAGGAGTTGCAAGTGGGGGATACATAAAAAATAATCAAATTGGCCTGAGAGGTGACTAACCAACTTGGTTGTTATGTGTAGAAAGTTTTACAATACTATGTGTGTTGTAAGTTTCATAACACCTAGCATTATCCAACCTGAAATTACTGTAATAAAAATATTTTTCTTATTTAGAGAGTATGAATGTAATGAAAGGAACCTTAAAATAAATTAAGGTTATGTTTCAATTTCCTAATATGATAGAAAAAATAAATTAATGACATGTTACAAGACACGAGGTTGTATGTTTTTCATTGTTCTTGCTCAAAACTTAATGGTGGAAATTGCAATGGGTTGTATGATTGTACTTGTTCTAAAAACACTTAAAAAGGAGAAAACCAAAGTGAATGAGATAGATAATGTATTGACTAAATAGATTCTTCTTGATCTTGAGAATTTGAGTAAGGAGCATGCACACTATGTTCAAGGGGCAAATAGAATGTAGAAATGAAGGCATAAACTATTTGAGTGCAATAAAATATTTTACCAAGATAGGTTTGAAAATTAGTTATGACTAGATAATAATGGAGGATAGAAGAGATGGAGGGAGATAGGGAGCGAGAGGGGGAAGGACGGATAGAGGGAGAATGAGAGAGATAAGAAGTGGTAGGGTGGGAGGGATAGAGAGAGAGACATAGAGAGAAAGATGAAAGGAGGGAGATAGGGAGTGGTAAGGTAGGAGGGACAAAAGGAGGGAGAGAAAGAGGGGATTGTTGAGAAATGTGACTCAAATTTAATGGCTTGATCGACTTCCTTTAGTAGTTCTTATCTCCTCCTTCATCGGCCTGAGTTAAGTCACTAGTTTTCATGTTTTTCTAACTGATGTCACAAGGTTCGAAAGTTTCATAACCTCCTAACTTAGTGACTATGAAGTGAAGGTTAATCCCTTTGTTGTCAGTGTGTGATGAATTTTGTGAACTTCACAACCTCTTACTTGAGGTTTGGAAGTTTGAGTTTTGAATGAAATAGCGATCTATTTGTTGTCAGCATATCATGGTTTTTGAAAACTTCACAACCTCTGACTTGAGGTTCAGAAGTTTGAGTTTTGGGTGACAAGGTTGTCCCTGTGCTATTGGTGAGTCACAGGTTATGTGAACTTCACAACCTTTGACATGAGGTTTTGAATTTTTGTTTTTCAGTGATCTAGCAACTTGGAAATTGATGATTGTAGGACCTGATAGGATGGTAGATTGTGATCAAAGGTCGACAGGTGGTGATGACATGGAGGAAAAATGGCATGTGGGCCCACGTTCTTGGTGAACTCTGGTGAGCTGGTAATGGATGTCTCTTTGACTAGGAAATATGGTGTTAGGTGGATAACCCTAAGTTCGATGATGGAGATTTTTTCAACTACTTATCTGATGGCCAGAAATATTGGATGATGGCATGTGGCTCAAGGTGTAACCCTAAAGGGGTGTGGTAGTTGAATAGTCTAAGAGAGAGGAAAATATAATCTAGTTAGGTAGGCCATGGTTACTATGTGTGGATAAGTTGAGAAGCTATGTGTAGGGGGAGAGGTTGGGTGCAGGTCGAGAGGCTAGATGCAGGCCGAGAGGCTGGGTTGTTGGACTGGCTAAGAGGCTAGGTTGCTGGATTGGCCGAGAGGTTGGGTAGCCGAGAGAAAGATGAATCTTATAGAAGGTGAAGGCCAAGCAACTATATGATAGATAGGCCAAGAGTCCAATGGTCGAGTCGTGTGGCTATGTAGCCGAATTTGATGTCTCTTGCTAAGGGAGGTTGTATCATTGGGTTATGCTACCAGATATTCTCCAGAATGAAACAAGATGTAAAATTTGTAAATTTCGTCAGCTTGATACTCTATTTGTAATCATACTTTGTTGCTAGCAAATATAATGGTGATCTAGGATTTTGGAGTGTGGGGTTTTTTACTCAAAAGGATTTTCCCCATGTATATCTATGTGTTCATGTCTTCTATTTCATCTTTCATGGTTGTTGGCTCTATTTGTTGAATTTGTTAATGGTGTTGTTGAAACTAGTTAAGCATGAGTTTCTATCAAAAGGATTAATGTGGGAAATGAACTATGTTTGTTAAATTTTCTTTATGAAATATTAGTACTTATCTTTGAGACAATATAAAAGAATAAGGTTATCGAAGACACTGCTAATCTCTGATGTTTCTTTCTGAGATGCCCTACCAAATTTACTGACAAGTGGTATCAAATCCTTCTTTTGGGATCTATCTTTTGCTTGCATGTGTATGTTTGTGAGTTGAATGTACTTGAATTTGGCATGCATCTACTTGCATGTTAATGCATGTAATAATTCTTGGTGTTTTTGGTTCTGGGTATTCCTTCTATGAAGATTTCTTAGTGTGTTAGGCTTGAGAAAATCTAAAGGAATTGATTGATGTTTTGATCCTTTGGTGAGTAGAAATTCTTGCTCATTTTTTTGAGTTCTAAGAGATAACACGCAGTATGAAGGATGGGGAAGATGCAAAAACTTGAGTTGGTCATATTGAAATGGTGTGACCTGAAGCTCATGAGTTGGTAGCGATATAATCTTGATGCATGGGGTTGAATGTTATTTAATCTAGGGTTTTGTTGTAGAAAATTCTGTGTGAGGGGCTCCCTGATGATATGGAGAAGCTTAGGTTGTTTCTTAGCAATGGAGAAATGTGTGTATGTGAGGTCATTTGTCCTAGTATTGGAAGGCATAGTTTTATGTTAGCCTAATTACATGAAGGCTATAAAGTTGGTCATTGAATGATTTGAAATATCCTACAATAGCTTGTCTCCCTTGGATGCACATACATGTTGGTAGTTAAGGAGTTGGTATGAAATGGGCCTAGATTTTTTTACTACCTTTTTTCCTCTGATGGATGCTTTGTACCTACATGGTTCAAACTTGTGCTTCTAGGTCAGAGAGTTTTTTATAGGTTAGTTTCTATGGGAAACCCATAAAAGTGGTTTACAATTTGAGTGAGGAAGGAAAAGTTGCAAAAAATTACCCCATACCAAAAATTTTGGTTTTTGGGGTTCAAATGAACCCTTTTGGTTCGATCAAACCAAAAAAGGGTTCGAATGAACCTTGGTTCATGCAAATAAGTTAAATGCAAGGTGGACCCCATCCTGGCAAAAAATAATCAAAACCCCTTTTTTAAAGGGGGTTTTAATGAAAAAGGGTTCGAATGAACATTAGTTTGCTTGAACCCTTGGAGGTTCGCTACAACCCCCCTAGTTCTAGCGAACCCCCCTTTTCCCACCTCCTTGCTCCCTGGCACAAAAAAATATTTTTTTTCCCTTCGAAGCTCGAGTTGAGGATGAAAATGGAGACTTCACAAACCCAACCAAAATAAGGTAGTCCTCAAAATGAGCTAGCGAACGAATATAAGTGTATCTGCAGGATCATCATGGGAAAAAAAGTCTCTTAAATGGAAAAAAATTTAGAAAAGTCAGAGTTAGGCAACTTGACATAAAAATTTGAATAAGTTATCTATATTATTTCAAAAATATGTAAGAATAGAATCTGTAGCAAATTGAATGTACTTTCTAAACAACTAGGTTTAATTTTTTTTTAAATAAATCTATTTGGTGAAAATTTTAACTTGCAATGTAGTAGTACTTATATTTTAGGAAAAAAATAAGTAGGTGTTTGTCTGACAACCCTAACCACAATAAAATTATAATATTTGTTTATAAGATTTTAGATATAAGTAGAGGAATGATTTTCTAATGTGATGCATATTTTTTTATAATTTTTTTCAAGTAAATAATTAATTATGATTGTTTTATTACAAATTTTTAAAAATATAAAAACTCATATGTATGACCACCTTAAGTTGGTCAAAACTTCATAATTTTCTTGTTTTAATCCTATAGTATGCAAATCATAGAATGCGATGCATGTTTCACATTCAAAAAATGTGATATCATTTGAAAGCTATAGATGTTTTTCAATTAGCCTATCAATCAAGACTTTAGTCATAATTCAAATAGAAAATGAATAATAATTATTTATTAAATTAAAATTAAATTATAATTTATATTTGGTGGAAAGCTGAGAATATCATTTATAAACCCTTTTCATTTCATCAATTTTTGGTAAAAAAAATTCGTTAGCCACATTAGCCATCATATCAATTACATATTGCCACTTTTTGGCCCATCATGATCTTGCACATACCCATAATTTTAATATGTTTTGGTTTTATTATGTTTTTTTCTTTTAGTTTTAATAAACATAGGTTCTTCATCGAAAATGAAGGTCTTTGTTCTGCACATGTGGAATAATGGTAGGTTATAAAAAAAAATTGAAATATATGAGTGCACCAGATATTCAAGTCCGTGATCTGACAATTTTTTTTTGAATTTTGATATATACAAAAAAAATTATGTGTTATAAGTCATGCTATATCTGAATTGTAATTAGTTTGACTTTGAAACTTGATTAAAGAAAAAATATTCAATAAAAAACTATCTAACCAAGTAGAAGCAATAGATATCGGAGTTACAAATCTAAATCTAAAAGAATTATAATTTTATCCTTCATGGAAAAAAAGTTATGTGTTATACAGTTTGTGTCACTTTTTTAAAATGTTGCTTTATCAAAAAAACTAGTTTTCATGGGAGATGGAAAAAGAAGTGCAATCCAATTCAAAAAAATTGAAAAAAATATTTTTAGAATCTATAGACAAAATTTGATGAGACTCTACTTTGCATCATCTTCAAATTCCTCATGGTTTAGCTGCTACAGGTGTCTGAATGTGATTATTTAGTTTAAAAAATTATTTCAATGTCCATTTTGTCCAAAATTTGTAAACCACTATTGTGGGATTACCCCTATATATACGTGACACACACACACATATAGATTTGTAGTACATCTTAAAGTGTGTATTTACTATGCATGGTTTTATCATTTTCATTCCACAACATAATTTTACAAATGTTTGAATTAAATCTCATGTGTAAGATAAGTTAAGTAGAATTTGCTAAAGCAAAGACTAGATGAAAAGAAAAAGAAAAGTAAAGAAAGAAAAACAACTTCAAATAAAAAGAAACAAAACAAAACAAACACTATGAAAATAAAACTAACCCTAACTTACCAAACCTCTAATATAACAAATGATACCCCTCATGTTGTTGTTACTCTTATGGACAGATCTTGTACTTGGTTGTGTGGGTGATCAGTTCACCATTTTGGTTGTGCATGGATTTATGGTTTGGTTGTTTGGTTGCATTAGACTTTACATATGATGTTAGATGATACTTATTTATGGTGATTATGTTATATGACTTTTGTGGTGCTTTTAATAATATGTATACATTGATGTTGCGAGTTTATGCTGTTATATTGTTTGGTGTGTTTACTTGTGAGTCTTGGTGAAAGGACAGAGTGACATCACTTGCTTGCAAGTGCCCTGTCATCCTGCGATTTCCTTTCACGGTGTGTTTTCTATGGAGATTTATATGTTTCACGACATTTGTTTTATGCAGGATGCAGGTACTAAGTCTCGATTCCACCTGCTTCGGCAGGACAGGGCGAGCATCAAAATAAACCCAATGGGATTGATGTTGAAAAAAGGAGTGGTTAGGAAAGAATTCCCGTCCCAAGCCCGTCTACTGTGAGTCCTTGTTTGTCTTTGTTTTTATTTGTCCTTGTTTGTTAATGTGTCCGTTTTGGTTAACAGTTTAGTTTGGGATTTAATAAAAAAATTTATCAATTTTTAATTAAGTGTAATTTAATTAATGTTGGGTATGTGTGATCAATTATTTATTTAATTGATGGAGTTTTAAGTTAATTGTAGTCTAGTTAATTGAGTTACATTCTTTATTAAGGCAATAGTTTAAATAAAATAAATCGTACTGTGTTGATACTTTAAAAATCTTATTGCTATTGTATTTTTGGAGTTAAATAAATAGTTTAATTAAGTTACATTGTAAATAAAATAAAATATAAATAAATAAAATAAAATAAAAATAAATAAAATAAAATATAAAAAAATAAAATTATTAAATTTTCTTTTATGGGAGTTGTACGGGAAATAGTGGAAAATAAATGAGTTTGGTGGAGGAAAGGTTTCCCGGAAGAAAAACAGGCATGGGGAAACAGAAATCCTTTACGGGAAAAATTTGGCTGGGAAGAGTGGGGAAAGTTTGTTTTGTGAATTTGTGTGGGTTTTCTGTTGTTGATTTGTGAGGGAATTTGGAAGAAGCTGCAGAAGAATTTCTTGTTGGCTGGAGGAAGAGCTTCTGGGAAGAGCTTTAAAGCTGCAGGGTTTTGGTGCAACTCTTACTT
>VDFB02041834.1:0-14571 GCA_007258455.2 Sequoia sempervirens
TTAAAATGACAACAAGTGGAAGTCATGTGCAACTACAGTAGATTTGATGAAACAAAAAATCAAATAAAAGAGATTTGAGGAAACAAAAATAACAAATAAATAATAAAAATAATTCAAATATTTGCATATAAACTAAAAGAACAAATAAATAAATTAATAATATTTTTTATCGCAAAGAGAAATCAAAGATTTGATCACAAAGATAAATCAATCAAAAAAAGAAAATTAGAAATGATAACTCTCAGCGTATTAATATTTAATATATGTATGCTAGTTTATATTTTAAGTTTGAAATTCATTTTGTTATATAAATTATAACAAAAATCTAAAATAAAATTATTCTACAATAATTAAAGTTTTAATAAGATAACTAATTATAAAGTAAATTAATTAAAATATTTTTAATTATTATTTATAATTTCATAAAAAGATATAAATAATAAAAATAACTTTCAAACTTAAATCTAAATTAAAAACTAAAATTGGAAAGTCAAAATATATCAAAATCTAAACATTAATAAACATAATAATTTTAAAAAGTGAATAACAAATAATAAACTTATTAAGTTAATTTAAATGATTAAGGGAAAGAACCTAGCTTGATTGGATAAAGTATCTTGTTGCAAGCAAGAGGTCGCGAGGTCTAGTCTCTCCATGTTTACTAGGCGCATTGCAATTTATAAGAGGGGCTATCTTTGATGGTTGGCATCATTTCAATCATCTTACATCCTTGATGGTTGACAGCATGGTGCAATTATTATAATGTTTGAAACTGAATAATATTGAATATACATAAAAAACATTAAAGTAATTATTATGCATGTTTACAATATAATTTATAAACTATGAATATTAGTGAAAATTTAGAAAAAATATTTCATTATTTACTTTCTTTCTATGTATAAAGTGCAATGATTATTTTGGTAATCTAAATTAAGTGTATTTAAATATATTTTTCTAAAATATAATAGTTTTTTTTATTTGTAAAATATAATCATTTGATTTTTTGTTTTTGTTTTTAATATGAATGTGAAGCATGTTTTAAGTTTGCTTTTTTCTTTCTTTCTTTCTTTCTTTATTATTTTATATTGAGTTCAATAGTCTTGCATCATGTTAACACATTCTCAACCGTTGATGCTTTATAATATGATTTATTATTAGAAACAATATCTAATTCTTTGCTTTATTTCTTTGTATATAGTGCAATGATTAATTAGATAATGTAAATTTAGTGTACTAAAATATTTTTGTAAAATATAATAATTTTAATTTATAAAATATAATATTATTATTTTAATTTATAAAATGTAATAATTATGTTTTTTTTGTTTTTTGTTTTTATGTTTTAACCTTTATAATATGAATGTAAAATATATTGTCTAGTAGAAATGTAGAGATAATGTTTGATTCTTTGCTTTCTTTCTTTGTATAAAGTGTTTTATTTTTTAATATTATTTTTATTTATTTTATATTGGGTTAATCGAACAATTAGATCTTTTTCCATGGTCAACCATCATTCTACCACATTCTCAATTGTTGATCATTAAAGTCATTTGATAATGTTCATATAGGGAACATCGAGCTTATCTCCACTCATCATGGCATGCATCGAATAAGGGAGAAAGGAAGAGAGGACCATGACATCAATCAATGACACTATATTAATATTATCATATTATATATTATATATTATATAAGATTATTATATGATAATATTAAAATATGATTATATTATCATAAATGTTATCATATTATATATATTAGTATTATCATATAATATATATTATATATTAATATATTAATGTTATCATATTATATATTATATATTATATCATATCATATATTATATAATAATAATAATAGTAAAATAATATATAATATTTAATAATCAAATATTATTATATTGTTATGTATTATAATATTAATATATAATATATATTAGTATCATAAGCATATAATATTATATATTAGTATTATTATTATTATATATTAATATCCCACCCCTCGCGGCTATTAGGAGGGTGGTCTTGAACTTGGTGATGTCAGGGTGACGGTCAGATGGAAGCATATCACCTAGCTGTGCAGCACGAGAGTTTGGTGATGGGATGAGGTATTAATGAGATGTTATCTCAGGCGTTGGAGGTGTGGTGTGGGCATCATCCGAGGATGTTGGGCAGGACGTTCCGTCTACATGATGTGACATAAATATTAATGCCACTTGCATGATGGCTTTTATAAGGTAGCTAGAGGCAACGTTTGTTTTCAGTCTAGCAATTTTAGTGAGTGTAGACTAAGGTGGCGAAGCTGGAAACGCCCATCTGGATGACAGCGACTTAGAAGTTGTGGGATTTTCTCAGCAAGATCACGGAGAATCACCTTCACCCAGTGTTTAAAGAATGGGATCCTTTTGTTTGGGTATAGTGGAGCTAGTGATGGGTAAAGAATTCATGGTCTCAACTGAACAATATTGCACAAATGCAGATATAGCATCGAGGTTCATTGCACAACATTGTTAGATTTGGAGTTTCCAAAGGCGATGGTGTTGTTGATGGCTTAGAAACTAGTGATGGCGGACCTCCTAGGAGGGGTTGAAGAGGTCATCAATATTGCATAATTGGAGGTGGGGATGCCACACCTGCGTGACCTGGACAGGGTGTTTTTTCCCCACATCACTGTTATACACTATCCTTTCCTCCTGGATGTCAAGGGATGGGACCTAGAGTTGCATAGAGAATGATCTATGTGCGGGGTGGACTTCTTGAAGGTGTTCCTGTATTTGGAGGTGGTGTCGGGTATAGATTGGAAAGAACACTTTTACGAGGTGCTAGTGGACAAAGGGGTTCTGGTGGAATTAGGTTGATGGTCACTTTCTTGGTGTAGATGTCTATGGTCTGGTAGGTTTTTAAGTTTGCAATGTTTTGCTATAATCTTTTGGGGTCAGTTTAGTGTTAGGCTAAGGCCCTGGTCAATGTTTTGGGTTGCATAGGTGATAGGGCTCTAGTCTAGGTGGTTGTTGTAACAGCCAAGTAGGTTAGTCCCAAGCAGTGCATTGGTGGTTTGGGCAAGTGGTGGGTTTTGGTGTGGTGCTCCTAGATTTCACCGCTTTGACAAAAAGATTAAATCTATTTTGTTGATCAATGAATAGAAGATATTTGTGTACCAAAAAAATATTAATATTAATATTATAATTTTAATATATAATAATATTAATATATATTAATTTTTATATGATTGTGTGATGTCTGTTGCGATTGCAAAAGGGGAGTTGTCATGCATTTCAATAGAGGTCAAGGTCAAAGCTTCAAGTCTTTTGCAAGATAAATAGAATGATGAGGGGTGTTGAACTAGGAATCTCTACCAAAATAATGGCAATGACATTGATCAATCACTTTGGCATGCATGGGATTCATTGGGGGACGGTTTGGAAGAAAATTATAGAGATTAGAGAATGAAGATTGTGGAGGCTGCCCAGGCACAAAGGGGGGCTTGCTTGGGAAAGCATCCTTCTTGTTTGGACTTCAAGAATGCTCTACGTAAGGGTTTTAGGATTGGCACTCACCCGAAGGAGTCTTTCAATCACAACCAAAACCCTAGATTTCATTCCTTGCTTTGGGATGGCCGACAGTCTAGCAAGTTTGGCATTCAAAGAGAAGGGGAAAAGTACCAAAACCCTCCTTTGTCACCTCAGACCTGCATCAAAGGAATGTACCATGAGCATATCATGACCTTGAGATGCTAGGTAAAGGCATCAAAGATGATTCAACATGGATGGATGCAAACAAAAAACCTAGGAGGAAAATATAACAAGGAGCCCAATAAGGATTATTGTAATTGGGGTGGGCCTATCCAAACCATTGGTAAGTCCATCGCTCTAAGCTATGTTGATGATGCTAAAACTGAAATAGCAGAAAACTGTGACTTATTTGTAGTGCATGGGCTAATTTGTAGGTTTAGTCATTTATGGCCTTGCGTTCTTGAGTTACACCAATCGATCACCAAAACCTGGCAACCATCGCTAAAGGAAGGGCTCTAAATATACACATGTGGGGGGTTTTCATCATTGTATTTGATGATGTGGAGGATCAAAACACCATCCTTCATAATATGTGGGCTTGGGACCAACATCTTTTATTGTCCAAACCATGACACCCCAACTTCAACCCATCCATATAGGCCTTTAATGTAAAACTATTTTGGGTGCATCTACCAAATCTCCCACTCCATTTCTAGAGTGATGCATGCTTTGAAGCTATTGGAGACGCATTGGGAAACCATCTAGTGATTGACACTAGATCATCGGATTTCATGCACACAATTTTTTCTTAAATTTTGGTAGATTTGGATACTTCAAAAGATCTCCCTATAGAAATAATACTTAATGGATGGTCATAGTTGGGCTCAACCACTGGAGTATGAAGGTCTCTATTTCCATTGTCGGTAGTGCTTCAATATCGTCCAACTTGTTGCACAATACCCCTATTACAAATCCAAAGAACTATGATCTGTCTCATGGTTGAAAGATGTTGCTCCTGAACATTATATTGTGGCTTTAAATATCTCATATGATCATGGGAAAAATGGGGATTTCTTGAGTGCACAACAAAAGTTTCTAAATGACCAAATAAAATCTCCCACTATGGATGATACCCCCACATATGGGGTACATTTAAAGGAGGAAAATGACTCAATTCAAGACCCCCAATAGGCTCAAGATAGTATCTTGAAGTTGAGAGATGTACCACAAATGAATGGTGCACCCAAAGCATTGGATTCACAAACAACATCTAACAACAGTCATCCACCCACCAGCATGGGTGAGGATTCCATTACTCCCACTATAATGCCTAAACTATCCCAACAATCTAGAGAAGATTGCACTGATGCTTGGGAGGTGGTGAAAAGGGAAAAAAAATTCTAGCAAAGGTATGGTTGCTTGCCATAACATGCATCTACGCTCTCACTCTAAAGCAATGTATACTCTCCTAAAGAGATTGGGGGTTGTTGGTAAGCCTAAAGCTAAGGGAAAACTTGCTCCAAGTTTGTAGTATCGGAGTTGGTATCTGGTGTGTGAGGCATGTTGATATGCCTCTTTCTGTCTATGCAATGTTCATATTTTTTCAATTAATTTATGGGCTCATCCACCTACGGATGCTTTTGAATCGATCAAAAAAAAATATTAATAATAGTATTAATATTATATATATTAATATTAGTATTAACGTTATATATATTAATATTATCATAAATATTAATAATATATATTAGTATTGGGTGGATGGGACGGTGGCCCTCCAAGCTAGTGGAGGGAATTGGTCAGTGGACATGGGTACCATACATGTCAGGTTGGGGAAATCGTTCAACAAGGGATTCGTGCTTTTCAAATCCAACCTGGCTATATATGTGGGTAGAGTCCATGTGAAGGAGGCTAAGTTGGCAACCATAATGCACACTCAAAACAAGGAAGGGTTTGGTGGTATAGTGGTGGACTATGAGTACTTGTTCATCTGCCGATGTGACAGATTTTTTGAGAAGTTTGTATGGTATTTGAGGCTGAGGACGGCCTCCCTTGTGTGTGGCATCATGATATTAATGACATCCTCATTAAAGCTTGGATTTATGATTGATAGTCTAGAGGCTTCCTTGGTTTAAATATAGTCGTGGCATATATGGAGGTTATCGTTTGAAATATGGTGTTGCTTGTTTGGTTTGCATTTCCTGCAAGGTTTGTTTTTTTCGGGTGTGTGTCAGTTCTCTGCAATGGTAGCTTGCTCTCATTTTATAATAGATGTATTGATGGAGAGACTAGTTTGTTTTGGCCTGGACACACCCATCTCTTTGGGTGCCAAATCACGCCAAACAACCTTTATAGAGGTTTCGGACCAACGCCTTAAAAGGAACATGAACAACATTGATCCTTTGTTGGTTGTGGCAGTGAAAATGGTATTGGGCTCTGGGCATTTAAGTAGAAGCAAGTTTGGAAGGGTTAATACGTATATCTCTTCTAGGTTCTTGGCATCCCTTTTGGATAATCACGTGTCGAAGGTGGAGGCTAAAGTGCTACTGGAAAAAGTCTTTCGAAAAGACTTCTTGTTGGGTTTGGATGAGCTGCTGAAGGTTGCCATTGTGGGTAAGGGTATTCCCCACCCTGGTGATTGGGAGCTGTTGAAGAATTCAGATGAGGCGGTGAAGATATACCCTTTCTTCTCAATTTGAAGGGGTCGGCTCTAATGAGGCATCGCATGATCATTGTCGTCGTTGTAGAGTTTATCAAAATGTTTTTTAGTCTCATGGCAGTGCAAGACATCAACTGGATAGTGGATTTTGAGGCCTTTGCTAAGGCCAATGGCTTTTTGTGAGTGTGGGTTTGGTTTAGAAGTCTATTTTTTTATAAATTTTGTATTAGTGGTTTTTTTTATCTTATGTGTATGTTAATCTTGGTGTCTGGGTGGTGGTTTCTTGCAATGGGTGGGTAATGGTGATCAAGTTTGCATAGGGTCTATGTCTGGGGTTTTCTCTAAATTGCCTATAGAGATTTTTGGGTTGGTATTTAGGAGGTGTTATAAGTTGATAATATTGTATTGTTTCTTGGTGGTTGCTTTCATGCATAAAATGAGGTTTGTATTTACCTTTTTATTATCAATAAAATATAACTCTTGTGTATCAAATATATATATATATTAGTATTATCATAAACATTAATATATATGTTGGGTGACATATATGAAATATTAAAAAAAATGATCTTCGAAATAGATATCTATTTCGAAGAGATTTTTATAATATAAAAAATATCTCCAAAATGGATATCTATTTTGGAGAGCTACACATATGTAAAAAAAGCGCTCCCAAATAGATAAATGTTTTGGAGAGATTTTAATAGTAAAAAGGATCTTGAAATGGATATCCATTTTAGAGAACTATAAGTAAAAAAAAAAAGAAACATTTTAACTCATTTTGATTGTCGAAAGTTTTGCAATGGCACGGGAAGAGCTTGAAAAATGGATATCTAAATTGATCAATTTTTTTTTTTTATGTTTTAATCAAAATTTATCAATTTTCCTTCAATTTTAACAATATTTAAGTGAGGCAAGTTGAATTTTTTTTTGTGTTTTTGATGATTTAATTGTTTTCTCTATTTTTTAACATATATTAGGTTTTTTAAATAGATATTGGTAATTAGTTTAAAATTATGTTAATTTTAAAAATTATAATTTTTTAAACAGAGTTTAAATGGAAGAAATTGATAGAGAAAACTCTCCACCAAACCCTTCTTCAATTCAGGATTTAATTGAGATAAATATGACTAAATTGAAGAATATTGTTGAGAGATACCATCACCGCCCACATTTGTATTTAGTAACACCTAACATAGAGGCCATAATAAGTCATGTGTAAGACATCACAAGGAAACATACTTCATTTCAACACTAGAGAGATGTGAAGATGTTGGAATATGGTAATGGTTTCATGGTAGAGGGAAGAGCCTTTTCATTGTAAAATTGATGCTAGTCCCATTAGGCATGACAATCATTTATGGGAAGGATAGTCTACCATGAGTGCTAAGGTCAACTAGATGGTAGATAAAAGGAGAAAAGTTACATGACAAAGAAGGATAGTCCTCCTTGCAATATCATGAGATCCAAAATTCATGTAAAAGATAGTGAGATGCAATGCATGTTTGACAATGGTTATTAGTCAAGAACATTTTATGGGCAGTCACCATTAAAATACAGTGGGTTAAGGGTGATCCCACAATACTAGTTTACAATTTCTGGGAGATCCTGATTTTTGCTAAAATAACATATTTTTAGAAAATATAATGATTTAAGCCTTGAAAATTTTCATTTAAAGGATTCCAATTGAATAGGGTTTGATCAAACCCCCTTGGATAGAACCCCACTAGTTTTAAACCATACCTATAACGGAGTCTCCTTTACACCTATCAAAATGCTGATAAAAAACCACTTTTGATTTACCTTTTGGGGGATCAAATGAATTAATTTAAAAATTATTTTTTGTAAGTATGTATTTCTTATTATAAGCTTCCCAAAAAGTATAATTTTAAATAAATTTAATTTTATTATTATATTTATTTTTTATTTCTTGTAAATGTAGGCTTTTCACCGAAAATCAATCTCTTTGTTCTGTACATGTGGAAAAATAGAAAATTATCAATTTTTTTTTTTTAAATATTAGTGCACTAGATATTGAAGTCCTTGATCCAACAAAAAAAATTAAATTAAATTTCAATACATAAAAAAAGTTATGTTGTATACAGTCCACCTATGTCTGAATTGTAATTGGTTTGACTTCGAAACTTGATTAAGGAAAAAATATTCAATAAAACACTATGCAACCAAATGAAAGCCATAAATATCGTAGTTACAAATATTAATTCAAAAAAATTATAATTTTATCCTTCATGGAAAAAAAATTATGTTGTATACGGTGAGCATCACTCCTTAAAAATGGTGTTTACTAAAAAAATTTGGTTTTTGAAGGAGATGCAAAAAGAAGTGCAATTTGAATCCAAAAATTTTGAAATAAATATAATTAGAATTTAAAGACAAAATTTCACAAATTACTAGTTTGCATCATCTTCAAATTCCTCACGGTTTAGCTGTTATAGGTGCCTGAAAGTGAAGATTTAGCTAGAAAAAATCAATTCAGTGTCTAGTTTGGCCAAAAATTGTAAACCGGTATTATGGGATCACCCTTAAGGGACAACAATTTAATGATAGTCTTTATGATTGTAATATAGTCCATCACTAAGAAGGGATAGTTAATAAAATATAAAGGATGACAGTCCCACAGTTTATAATAAAGCATGAAGACAATGTTATTTATTGTGCATAGTGACATGTTCAAGATAGTCATGACAATAGTTAAGGGCAGTCCTTACAAAGAAATGAAAAAAAAATTAATGACATTCATAATGCCAGTTGAGGGTTTGAGATATCCTAAGGATAGTCCATGAAATGACAAAGAAAGGGATAAAAGGCCCCAACCTATGATCTTGGCCATTGCAAATCACAATGGAGGATGATTGTCAATAACCTCAATGTAGATTATATGATAGTCAACATAAAGAATTGCATGAAAGATGACCACCAAACTTGAGTGACAATCATAGTTTGAGGACAATAAGGAAGCAAAAGATCATGAAATATGAACATAAAGAATGCATTTTAAATGATAATGGAGGACAATCACTTAGTCTTTAATCATTTAGGGCAATCAATAGTTATGTGCATGAAGTCAAGGTCCTAGAATCACAATGAAATGAAAAGGATATTGATAGTCCTATGAGAGAGTAGGACACTCATTAATTATTGTGATAAAGATATTATAAGAAAAAAGAGAGGACAATCATAGTCTTCTTTATAGAGAACAATCCTTATCATTAAAAAAGCATGCATTATTTAAAACCTAATGGATTCTTCTATGCCACCTTGAAGGACTAGTCTTCTTTAAAGTAACTTCATATTGTTTATCATCATGCATGGGTTTTCATAAGTTAAGATAGTTAAAAGGCCAATTTCCAAGCACTTATAGGCAAAAATGGGCTTATTAATGAGGCCACATGGTTATTGCTAGAGTTAAGTGGAGTTTGAAACCAAAAAGCTTGTAATTTGAGGCAATTTGGGGTCCTAAAATAAATATTTTTTTTCCTTGTACACCCAACAAGTGAAAGTTTCATGTAAATTGATTGAAGGCATCAATTCCAATTAGTATCATGCATATTTGTGATTACCAATTCAAGTTCAGTTGGGGGCACATTTCAAGGATGATGCAAAGGAGAAGAGGTCAACACCAAAGTGAACTTACTCATCATCAAATATTTGCATAATTTTCTACCATTTCAAAGGGAGTTCCATATCCAATCAACTCTTAGCTCGTCATGTGAACTCAACATCTTCCACAAGGTTCAAGTCCAGTTATTCTTGAGGTGGCTTTTCATAAAGCCAACCTTTCAACTCTTTTTAGAGTTATTTTTTTCCATTCCTCTTTTTCCTTATGAAAAATAGAAGAGATTGTAACTCATCTTTGACAGAGATATTCAATTTAGAGCAATATTTTTATGTATTTTTTAGATTTGTAATAGCCGAAACACCTTGTTATCAATAGATTTTAGTGATGTTACCTTCTCAATATTTGTTCCATAATGTGTGCATGGGTGATTGAAACATATTTTCTATGATTAATAATTATTCCTGAAATATGTTGTCTCATTCCAACACCTTTAAGTAGAAAATCTATGTTTTATGTAGGTCATAAGTTGTGTCATGAATGCTAGGACTTTGGTTGTGAGAATATTCTTGGTTTTCCTTCTAAAATTGTAAGAAATTAACCTTCTTATGAAACAATAATGCATTCAAGCATGTAAATCATTAAGTTGTGTGAAGAACTAATTGAATAATTGAGAGTTTATGTGTTGAAATAGTAGGTATAAGTCTCAGTTCTTTTGGTGTATCACCTTTGAGGATTAGTATATTCAGTTCTAGCTCTCTTATTTCCCTTTTCTTAATCAAAGAATTAGTTTATAGGAGGTTCATCAAGGGAACCAACCCTCTCTAGAGGTTCATCTTCATCATAGGCAACCCAATATGATCCCATGTTTCATAAGATAACTAAGTTTCACACTTACCCAGGGTGCAATCATTATGACAACAGTAACATTACTTCAACAAAAAATCTCCACATTGAATCAAAATCAAAATGGAAAACCACCACAATATCTTAAGAGGATCCCATTGTCAATTGAAAATTTGAAAATAGCCATGCCTCAAAACACATAGATACCCCAATTTCAGAAATATAATGGTAAAGCAGAACCTAATAGTCATGTATCAACTTATATGACATTGTGTAGTGACTTTATCTTTGAAGATAAGCTCCTAGCTAAACTCTTTTCTAGATCATTGAAAGACATGACCTTGAAATGGTTTTTCTTATTTCCAAACAACTTCATAAATTCATTGAATGAATTGGTTGATGTATTCCTCCAACATTTTCAAGTAAACATTAGTCTTAAAATTACATTAATTGATTTAGTGTATTGCAAATAAGGAAAAAATGAAAAGGTAATAGAATTGTTAGGGTGATATCAGTTACTTTATTCACAAATCAACTACACTTTTCCTAATGTTGATGTTAAAAAGGAGTTCATAGGGAATTTGCAACCTAGAATTAGGGATAAGATATTATTAATGAAATACTCATCGTTTACACACTTTTGTATGACTATGTGATTATCAGATATATGTTAGTCAATATGAAGGTACACCTTCATCAACTCCTATTGATCAATCCAAATTTGTACCTCAAAACAATAGTCAACCATTCAAGAAGCAAAACAAGAATTTTATCAAGATAAAAACACCTCAAACAACTAATAACATTAAACCACAAGTTACAGCCATAAGTTCAACTCCTTGTCAATTTAAGCCAAGAGATAGATGATTTACCCAATTGCCCAATTCTCTGCATTTGATCATGTTGCAATTTTCAAGTAAGAACCTAATCCAGTTACCTCTAATTAGACCTATGGACATGACCAAACATTTACCTTTGAAATTTAACTCAAGAATTTTAGCAATATCAACATACAATTGGATGTGATACAAAATGATGTATATGTCTTAAACACCAAGTGCAAGACCTCATCGATTCTAATCACATCTAGTTGGTTGATGTTAATGATAAAGGAAACAAGTTTATAGCCCCACCTAATCAAAATTTGTAAATTTTCAGGAATCTAATGCCAAATCATACATCCAACTTCATGCAAGCTTGCGATGATAAGAATGATGATGGGAATGGTCTAGATAATATGGTTATTCTAATAGATGTTCAACCTCATAAGGGCCAAACCACTTTGTTGTCTAACATTGCTTTCAGACACATTGATGCATCTATATATGCACTAGATGGTCTTCTTTATATCATGATATTGCTATCAGGATTCAACCGTGTAATTTCGAGTCAAACTCATTGACCCATGTTTCATGAGTAGTGGTTCAACAAGAACCCATCTCTCATGATATCGAATGGTCCACTTAGCACTCATTGCATCTAGGTGATTTCACGAGGTGAAGCACTGGGTCCGCCCTGGAGGTCACCCATCCCAAGATCGCCTTCCTAAATTTCAAGCATGCTTAACTGTGTGAGTTTTCCCATGTTAAGCCCACTTGAGTTGTTACCTCATTTCTGCAAAACTCTTCAGTATGTGCCTTATGAACCATTCATAAGAGTCTTTAGTCTATCACAATTGATAAGTAGGATATTTCCTCTACTCACGTCAAATCATGGATATTGCTATCAGATTCAACTGCAGAAGTTTTCGAAATAAACCTATTTGACTGGTCATGAGGGAGGTCTAACAAGAACTGGTTTCCTCTTGATTTAATGGTCCACTTAGTACCTTATTACATCTAGGTGGGATGTCATTAGTACACTAGTCCATCCTGGGAGGCTTCCATCCCAAGATTACCTCCAAATGCTGCACAATGCCAGGATTTTTCCGGGTTGCTAAGTCTATTTGAGTTGTTACTCCCATTTGTAAAACTCTCAAAGAAGGCTGTGCCCATGAACCATCTATACAGGTTCTAGCTCACTAAATTGATAAGTAGGAGGCATTTTCACAATAAATTATGATATTGCTATTAGGATTCAACCGTGTAGTTTCGAGTCAAACTCATTGACCCATGTTTCAATATCATAATTTGACACGCTGTGGAAAAATACCTCCTACTTCTTTATATCGTCAAATGTATTAATGAAAAACCTACACTAGGGATACTCATCGATCATGTGTGTCTAGAGAACATGAACACTAAGGAATTCTTGTTTGTGCATGAACTTTATAAAGATTCTTATGAACAACCAAAAGCATGGTTAAAAAATATGATGGTTTTGCTCACCCTATGATAGGTTTGATAACTCTTCCACCTAAAGTTGGACCAAAACAACTAGATGTATAATTATCCATCATCCCAATGCTAGACCAATTATTTGTGAAGCTAGGTTATCCATGGCTATGCTCAATGAATGTCATCTCATTAGTAATCCACAAGTGCATAAAGTTCCCATTTGAAAATCACTTGTACATATAGTTCATTATAGTGGGTTCAATCCTTTGGCTTCCCATGGAAACTTTTCATTGGACTATTTTTGGCCTCAACCTATGGAAACTATTAAGCCTCATGAGAATTTCCTTTTCAGGTCATATCAAAATTTTAAGGCAAATCGCATAATAGAGTTATCCCTTAGCAATATCGCACCTGAGAATGATTGGGCTATGGTTGTCCCTCCCACCCCATAGGTTGTGGATGAACTCATTTCCAAGATAAATACCCTCCCAAATACACCAACCATTTATGTTGCAGTTCCTCCACCGATATCATACAAAAGACCACGAAATAATTGCATGATTACCTTTGTTCCACCAAAAGAGAAACAAATTTATAGATCTAAGGAGACAACAATTTCTCAACCCTTAATGGTCCCTCCAATTCCTCCTTTAAGGGAATAAAAGAGACCGATGGTTGAAAAAACCTCTCTTACTCCTTTACAAATTGAAATCCACACAAGAAGAAACATAAATGCTAAAGAGCATAGGTGTAGACGTCATGCTATTTCTTGTTAGTTGGGTGAAAACAATAAAACATTAGTTGATGATCAAACACTTATTCAAACAAATCAATATGAATTACAACCTTCACCAAAACATGAAATTGAGCCTTACATGTCCCAATCAAAACAAAGAGTGAAACAAGAACATATAGTTGACATTGTCATTAAATCTCCCATTATGATAAATCTAGATGATGAGAATGAAGATACTAAGATTTATGAACAAGTGCATAATGAACTATCTTTGTTGTTCTCAAAATCTATAGATTTAGATGGGGGCAACCGTGATGATCCTCCCGATGTGAGTGATTCACCATGTGTTGAGCATGGTGATGCTCCTAGTACGATAATTGTTGTAGTTGTATATGAAAAATTTGGATAAAATAAAAATAATAAAACAAATAGCATGCATTACCTAATCCAAATCTTCAATACCTCAAATAGACATAATGATGGATGAATTATTCGATTGATTTGATATGTTGGTTGCTCAATTCAACAACATAACATTAAGATGGAGATGATAGATAGAAATGGATGAATGATTTTGGCAACATAAGGATACTTGAAGAATCAACCCCCAAATGGCTTATGAGAGGGTTGATTTATAGGCAAGGTTTGATTTGGATTGATGGTTGAGATTGGATGTCAATAAGATGTCTTAATCAATGGCCAAGATTAAAAGTTGTAGTATGAAATAGGGTTAGGGAAAAATTAGGGCAATGACAAGAAATGAATGGCTAAGATTGAATTATAAAATAATTCAATCAAGGATTGAAATTAAATGAGACATGAAGAGATAAGAATGACACAGATAAAGAGGTTGGCACATAAAAGGAAGTTGTTGGAGAAAATTAAATAATTATAAAATTATTTAATTTGGGAGGGAAGGTGAATAATTAAATAATAAAAGCATTATTTAATTATAAAAGACAT
>VDFB02041835.1:0-21523 GCA_007258455.2 Sequoia sempervirens
CCTTACATTTCCTTCTTTCGTGCTCACTTTGTAGCTTCGGTTTCCTGTCATAAATCAATCTTTTATTTTCTGGTGCAGTTGATCTTTATGCAGGTGTTTCACTCTGCAATAGTCTAACCTCACATTGGATGATTTATTTAATTGCTATTGTGTTGTTGTAAACCCCTATTTGAGTTTTCTGTGCTCCTCTTATTGGTGTTAGCATAATCAATTTTTAAGTAGCTCTTCCATCATATCCAGTCAACGAATATGCATGTAGCCATTATTAAGGTAAAACTTTAACACCAAGTTTTCAGTCTATTGCCTGTGGTTTCGCACAATCATGTAAAATACCGACTATACTTTTAACATGTGTATTAAGTATACTTTTTTATTAATAGTTCCTGTCATGGAACTATAGGGGACCCCTTGAACTTAACTAGTGATTAATTGTTTTGCTTGTAGCCAATCAAATTCTATTAATTTCTTTCCTATACATTATAATTTAATTTTAATACATTATATTTTAATTTTTTTAAAGTTAAATGCACAATTTTTAACTTTTTAAATTCCAAAAATTATTTTTCCTCAATTTTATTGGCTCAAAACTTTTGAGCGATAAGGGCGATTTTCCCAGCTCCATTATAGAGTTGTGATTATAGTGGGAGATGGAAAGAGAAGGTGGGAGATGGAAAGGGCAGGAGAAAATGACAATTAATTTTAACTTAACTATTCTATTTACGTTTGCAATCTAAATTTAACTAACTCTAAATACTGATAAATTTCCCTATACTTTTACTTTTAATTTAATTATTCTATTTAATGGCAATTACTTTTAACTTAACTATTCTATTTACATTTGCAATCTAAATTTAACTAATTCTAAATGCTAATTAATTCCCCTATACTTTTACTTTTAACTTAACTATCCTATTTACGTTTGCAATCTAAATTTAACCAACTCTAAATGCTAATAAATTCCCCTATACTAATTTCTTAAATATTTTATGTAATTTAAATTATATAGGTTAATTATTCAAATTATTTTTTCAATACAAACCTTGCTAGTTCTCAATATTAATAAATTCAACTATGCTAAATTTTTTGAAGATTTTTAAAAAATAAATAAATGTATCTATACATTCAAACTATATTTTAAGATTAATTTTTAATAATATTAATTTTCATTTGCCTTTGATAAATTAAAATATATTTCTTGAAATCTATTTTTGTAATATAAAATCAAATAATACTAATTTCTTTTTAAATTTGATAAATTGAACATAACTAATTTTCTTTAAAGAAAATAAAATATGAAAATAATTAATTTCTAGATAGTTTTAATATAATTATTTTTAAAATAATTTGATTATTTAAAAAATTAAACTATATATTTTTTGCTAATACTGAATTAGATGCTAAATTAGTTTGATTTATTTTATTTAAAAAATAAATTTACTAAATCTATTTACTTTGTTAATAAATGTCAAATTCCTTTATAAAATAAAGTTTTAACTAAAATGTATGTCTAAATAAATCATTCAATTTTAAATTTTCTATATAACTAGAAACAAGTACTTTGCATTTTTAATTTTATTTCATACTTATCCGTGTGCACGTGCAATTGAGGTACAAATTTTCTACATTTAAAATTGAGGCAAAGATCTTTTGTCCTCTCATATTCTTGATTGTAACAAACTTCAAGATGCTCTCTTTGGAGTTGGATAGTTGAAATGTAAAAGGACAGTAATGCGTTGAGCTGCTAATATTGTATTTTATATGAATTAATAGAGTGCCCTTGCTTCTAAAAGTGGATGTAGTCTGAATTTTCCTTGAGTACATTTTGCAAATTTATTACCATTCTAAACATTTGTATTGGTCATATGCTCTTTTTTCTCCTTTAGTGTTTTTGAAGTGTCTTAGTGTATTGTTCTATTTTGAATAATAATCAAAATTGAGAGCAAGGATACCATGGGTGCAATGTAATTTTACATATTTTAAAGGTATTGTCAAGTTATCTTTTGTCTTGCCTGCAAAATTTGTTTAATTTTTGTTTGTATCTTATCAATAATCTTTTTAAATAGTGAAGTCAAATGAATATCAATAGTAACATTTAAAAGAATGAAGTGTACTTGATATTTGTATTAGTGAATAACATACATTTACAATACAATTCTATCATATTCTTTCAGGAACTTTGTTAAATAGATTACATGTATTCTCCATGTCAATAATTGAAAGATCTTCTCATTATTTTTTTATGAAATCCAAGTCTGTTTGATAGATATTCTTATTGTCCTAAACAACATAAGTTGTAGATAAAACAATCAATTCAAATCAAATATGTAGTGTACAATTCTTTATGGGTAAAATAACAAAATCTACTATTGTCAACACCCAATTTTTAGAACACAACAAAAAAAACTAACAAGTGTAACAATAATTTTCATTATTTGTGAATAAAAAAAATATAACATAAATTAAAGTAAATTATATCAATATAATATATAGAACTATAATATATAATAATAAAATAGCATAAAATTTAATTTCTTAAAATAATTAATAATAATAATAAATTGATGGAGGAGCATCTAGTTCGAGGGTGTGTTTTGTGTTTACAAAACTTTCCTTGATTCTGTTGTGCCAACATAAAATTTGGAAGCTAGAAGTTATTTAATTGTCAATGTAAATGGTGTTACTATGAAATTATAAATTTTATATTTTGAAGAGAATTGGTGAGTCATGGGAAATTAGTTGTAAATTTTTTGTTTGTCAATAAATAAATTATTATTAATAATGATATAAGATAATAATATGGTTTTATAATATAATATAGCTAGTTTTAAATCTATTATATTTGATTATATATTATATTAATTTATTAAATTCATATGTAATATATTAATTTTAACATGGCATTATAATAATATATACTATATAATATGTAACATATATAATCTAATTTTTTTTTAATTTATAAGAAATAAAATATTATATAAAAAAGATTAATGATTGCACTAATTTTTTTAAGATATTTTCCACAACAATGTTAATTTCATTATATTTAATTTTTCTTAAACTAAAATGTTTGATTTTTTACTTTTTTACTTTTTGATTTTTTTTCCCTCATCTCATTATTCCAAATAAAATCAATTAAACAGGGTTAAGGAGGGTTTGTATGTGAACTTCATTTAACTAATGAAAATGATACACCAGTTAAAATATTTGTTTTCTTTAATACATAAATTTGCATAATGTATTAATACATAAATTTGCATAATGTATTAGCAAATTTTCATATAGATAAAATTTATGATATACCTTAAGTATTTTAGTTAAGTTGATTTCCATATAATTGCAAGGGTGTGCAATAATAATGCTAAAAATTGTTTATTAAGGTGAGTGTTATAATTAATATTACATAAATATAATCAAAATAATCTAATTTGAAAATATTAATAATTAAGAATTAGGTTTAGAATTAAGTTTATTATAATTATAATTATATAGATTAATTTACAATTATAATAATATTATTTTTTAATTAAATTATGATTAGGGTTATAGTTCACTAAAATACAATTAAATATTTTAGTAATTTAGAATTAGAATTAAAATTATATAATTATTTAACTTTAGGATTAGAATATATAAATATAATTCTAATTTATTAATTATTATATTTTAAAATTTAAAATAATTATAAAAATAACTATAGATGTTTTAATCAATTATATTATAATCATATCTTATTTAATAATTATATTAAATGTTTAATTAAATAATTAGTCGTGAGAATTTTTATAATCAAATAATTAATTACAACATTAGTTTTATAAATTAATTAAATTATAATTCTAGAGCCCTAATTATTATTATTAATTATAATTCTAAAATCATTATAATTATGATTAGGTTTAGAAATAGGGTTAACTAGTTTAATGTTTAGAATTATAGATATGATTAGAGTTAGGGTTAGGATTATTGTTAGAATTAGGATTAAAAATAGGGTTAAGATAGAAGTAGAATTAGATTTCAAATTAATGATAGAATAAGGGTAATGAAAAGGTAAATAATGTTCCCCTTAATCACACTTCAAAAATTTATCTTTATTTTAGGGTTAGAATTAGAGTTTGGTTTAGAATTAAAATTAGGATTAGAATTAAGGTTATAATTATGGTTAAGATTAGACTTAGGCTAAGGCTTACAATTAGGAAGGGTTAGGGTTACAACAAGGGTTTCAATTATGTTTACAATAGAAGTAGGGTAAGGGTTAGAATTAGAATGAGAACTATGATTAGGGTTACAATAAAAGTTATAATTAGGATTAGAATTAAAATTATGATTACAATTACAGTTAGGGTCAAGGTTAAAAGTGAGGGTTATAATTTAATTAATTTATTCTAATGCATATAAACCAATACAATAATAGTCGCTATTAATGCACAATGATAACTTAAATGCAAAATTTCTCACTTAGTTCACTTAAACGCCTATCTTCATCAACTATGTCCTAGCAATAGTAGTTACTATCAATGCACACCAATAATTTATGTAATAAATTACTTATTTAATTCACCTAAATATTTATTCTAATCAATTATGTCCTATTCTTTCCTTTATTTATCTGTATTGTCAAACAAAACTACTTTGAGAATATAACTATCAATTGCTATCTAAATATTTATTCTGATCAATTATGTCCTATTCTTTCCTTTATTTATAGATATATTTTCAAACAAAACTACTTTGAGAATATAACTATCAATTGCTATTTTTCCAATCTAATCAAACCATCACTAATCTCAATTTTCCTACAAATCAAAGAGAAAAACCATCTTGCTAGAATTTGGCAAGAACTTTGCATCAATATCTAAGATTCACAACAAATAAAAATAGGACTATTCTTGCACATTTTGGCAGGAACTTTGCATCAATATCTAAGATTTAAATAAAAACACAACAAATACAAATAGGAATATTCTTGCACATTTTGGCAGGAACTTCGTTGCTCTGCATCGACTTTACGTGAGAAATTGGGCCTTAGAATTTTCTTAAATGTTCCATTTTCTCTATTTCTCATAACTAATGATTGTATACCTTATCCAAATTGGTTGTTTGAATGCACTTCATATTCTGTAAGTTCATTACAGACATAATAGATTGAATATTGTAAATAAAAACATTAGTCATTATTACAAGGATCTCTACTTTTATTTGTTTTTACCTCTTGGAATTTTTGCTTAAGTTTGGTTTTTGTTGATATAAGAAAAATAAATAAGGAGATTCTAAAAATATGGAGCTAGCTTTATTCTACCCTCATTCATCTGCCCCTTAGATAAACTGATTTATAGTCTCATTGCATGATTTGTCTCTCATATATGTCATTTATTGAAACTTTAAACTTAGTTTCAACTTTCTTTAATATTTTGGTTAAATATAAGGTTAGAGTATCAGTTTATGATCCTTCCAATAAATTGGAGGAACATAAATCTAGTTTTTTAGCCAAACCCAATAGCTTGATTTGGGACACTACTTATCTATTGACTGTCATTAATGTATACCAAAATATAAAAATTGAAGATGCCTTCAATAGTCAGTATATAAACCTACTATTTAAAACAAAACTCCTGCTATAAAACTATGTAAGGATTCCATATTTAAATGTTGGTCATAATGGGTGCACCCCCTTGCAAGATTAATCACACCACAAGAAGATATAAAAATCACAAGGTTCCAAGCTTATTTTTCAAGTTGGAATAAATCCAATGCCACATTGCATGCTAAGTTCCATCATAGGCTTCTCTGCAACATCATCCCTTAACCATGGACCTTCATCACAAACCTTATCTTACATAAAAGGATAATTAACCAAATGTAGGTTGAGGTTGTGTAGACTTTCTATTGCATAATGACCCCAGTTACATATGTCATAGACACAAGATCATAAGTTTGTTGCAAACTATCAACATCCAGTTTGAAGTCATCAAACTTAGGAAAATATTCAAGAGAATAGGAATTCTATAGAGAAACTTTCTCATTACTCATTCTTAGAAGACAAAACCCTAACCTACTTTTGTTGTTTATAGATAGTTTCTTTAATCTCATCCTTATATTTCTTTAGACAATTATAACCCCAAGAGGCCATATTGATAGCATGACCATCATTTGTAGGGAAGTAGAGGAAATCCCAGGAAAGAAAGTACGAGGTTTGAACATAAAGTTAGTACTGTGATCTTTCAAGATAGAGAAGTCCTCAACATCTAGTTTAAGTTCCTCTAAATAAGATCCCTAACATTCATCCATTTTTCATTAAAATTCCTCTCATCCAAGCTTGATTGAACTTAGTGATGGTAATAGTATTCTCATAGACAAGTGTTTGGTCTTGGTATCCATGACACTAGGGGGAATGGGGATGGGAAGTGAGCTGGAATTAAGAACAACAATGATTGTAGAATCTTTAACCAAACCAAGAGAATCCACAAGTTATAACTAAAATGAGGACTTTTTTTGTGGCCTCGACTTGGCCTTTCTATTATTTTACATGGCCCTTGCTTGAGCTCACTTCGTCACATACTTCAGTGGCGAAGACAATGTATTTACACTAATGTGTAGGGCTAAAATTTAATGGGAAAATAAAGTTCAATCCTCATATTTGAAATATTTCTTGTGGTTGGGATGGCCAAAGGGGCATAAAGTCTTGTTTTAATGGTTTTCCAATTCAATATTTCATTACCTATTCTTTGGCATCAAGGCCACCATCGACTTTCCAAGAGTACATTGCATGTTGCGGCATGAACTTGAAGTTCCAATGGCCCCCAATAAGATTCTCATGTGTTGTTGAAATACATTCCCAATCTGTTACCATGCCACACACTTTAATACTTGGTTGGGCCCCAGCTTGAACAACAATCCATTGACTAGCTGGGATGCCTTGCTTTCCCATTGTTGCAGCAGGTGTGCCAAATTTGGTTCATGGTCATTAGCTAAAACCTAGTGTAGGACTAGTTGATCTTGGCTTAAATGTAGTAGAGATATGGCACCTTCTGACTTCCTTTTTTAAAATAAGTTTGTAAGTAAAATATGGTTAATATATAGCAAATTAAAACTATTGCTTCCACTTTTGCATGATCCTAGTGCTAAAAGAGAATACCAAAATTAGTCAGTCATGTTTCCTATGAGGAGGCTTCAAGAATAGCTTCAACAATTAATCGTCTACCATGTGGTCTTGGTCCAATAACTATTGCAATGCTTTTTTCCACTACTCTACAATCATCAAAATGGGCATATGGGTTCAATTGATATTTTTGATGTTTGATTTAGGCCTTTTGCAATAGACTTCACATTATAAGTTTTATTAGGCTTATAAATGAGTTATCTAAATTACTGAATGGAATAAAAAGATCATTTTCTATCGTAAGGCATTTTTTGGAGACATTAGGAACCTATAAGAGGACTTGGAACTATATGCTTTCATTTCTTATGTTTTATCATATATGCTAAATGGTTAAGGAAATCTTTGAACTCATAAATATTTACATAATGTTGACAACATGTAAATTGTGCTTTCTTCATGCCTAAAAGCACAACCAGAGCATGAGAATTTTGAAGTGAGCAAAATTTTTTTGTTATAAGAGTCATTTTCTAATGGAAGACAAAGTTGACTCTATCAATGATCAAATTCCTAAATTTAGGCGACAATTGCTTTATCTTGACTAATTGTTCCTAAAACACAATAAACTCAACAAATAAAACAAAACTATTCTAAAACTTTATGGCAGGAACTTCGCTGCTCTGCAGCTCTTGTTATAACCCACCCACTGTTAACTTACCATTAACAGTGGGTGGGTTCAAATTTTTATACATATGAAAATAATTTTTGTATAGTTGTCAACCATTAATTTTTAGGTATACTATTTCTTCATATACTGAGATGAAAGAAGGTTTTGAAAGGACGAAGAAAGCTTGTACATCTAAATAAAACATAAATAAAAACAAAACAAATATTTTATTGTTAAAACTTACCATTAATTAAAAATCATTCACTAACCTAAAAACATGACCTAATTTTTAATTACTATCTTCATCATTCTAGATTACTATTATTTTTAATTATAAATATTAAATTGTTGTTCAAACTTTTATAACCCACCACTGTTACCTTAATATATATATATATATATATGGCCACCCATTATTTTTTAGATATAGTTTTCAACCATTAATTTTTAGGTATATCATTTCAAGTGAGATGATCTCACTTCTAAGAGTATTGAATAATTATATATATATATATATATATATATATAATTGTACAATTATCTTTATATTTAAAAAATGTTTAGAAATATTATAATTATTTTATTTATTTAAAATTTATTTTATTTTATTTTAAAACTATTTTTTATTATAGGTAAACTCTTTTGATTAAAGTTATGAATTGAAAAGAGGGAGTTTGAAATAACCTCGTCCTTCTATGAAGATGAAGAGAGAACATAGACACTCAAACAATAATGTAGAATTTAAAGTAAAAAAAAAAAGAAATGTACAACAATCTAGTAGTACTTCATCAACAAGGGTGAGAAAAAATGCATAGAACTAATTGTCTAAAAACAATAGCAGATCCAATAGAAGTCAAAACTCTTCAAAATGCCGAGACTTAACAACATCCTTATTCTTTAACTCAAACACCTTTTGTTTCTTTGTTGAATTCCCATTTTTATGTGTCAAGTTTAAGTCCAAAGGGAGTGAAGGGTCCCTAGAATGCTTCTCAACCTAAACAATCTTCCTATTTTCCTTATTAGAGGCTGACCTAGAGGGTAAAATTTATGACCCAAAAGAGAGGATGAGAGAATTTATAACCTAAACCTCCTCATCCAAGCCCTCCCTAACATTTTTTTTCCCTTACCAAGCTCCTCCAATGATCTCACAATCAGATGAGGTTCACTTGTAGTAAAAAATTCATATGAATTTGTTTCTCTTACCAAATTCTCTTTCCTTTAGAATAATTTTATTTACTATATATATAAAGCTCAAGATTATTTTTTTAATATTACCTTAAAATTATTGTTTACAAAACATAAGAAACATTGATGCTAATCAATTTATAAGTATTTTATTTACTTAAAATTTATTTTATTTTAGAATTCTTTGTTTGTTGGACAAAAGAATTAATTTCTATTGAAAAATTATTTTATTTTATTACATTGGTTATTATTTTACTTTTTATGTAGATTTTAATTAATGACAAGAGGAATTCTACAATGGCAATAAGGGGCAATACATGCTCGAAATTGATGGTCGTCATTGTCTATGGTATGAAAATTGTATGATGGTATCATTTAAATGTCTTTCAATTGATGTTTTAAGAAAAGTATAAATTGTTTTAAAAAAATGTTTAAATAGCATCTATCTACAATGCCTTTCGCTTTCTGAATGTTAGAAACTATAGTTTGATCATCTCTCAAATAGACTATAATGTAATTTTGAAGGTAATTGAAAGAGAAAAATCAAATGGATAGATATAAGAAAAAAATTTCTCTATGAAACTCCATAAATATAGAGTGCAAAGTATAGTAAAATATGTTAAGAAATGCATTTCTTAAATTGTGGAGAAATTGAGTTTAAAAACCAATATTATTGCCTATCTCAAATTTTCATAATAGGAAGAGATCTTAGATTTGGTTTCTAAGAAATTATATCATTTATGTAAATTTATATTTTTAATTATTTTAAGTAAAAATTTAAACAATTATTTTATTTATAATAAAACATTATTAAAAAATTAAAATTAATATTACTTACAAATTACAATTCACCAGTAAATTTATTATTATTTATTTATATCTCTAATTGTAAAATTGGACTAGTAATAAAGCGAACTAAAACAATGTTTATATTAAAATATTCTAAGTATTTTACAATAAATATTATATAATGATATATTAATATTATAATTCATAATACAATATTATATTTTTATAATATTTTTTATGATTTATTAGTAATTTGAAGTGTCATATATATAGTTATAAGAAATATAGCAAGTCAAATTATATTGTCTAATAAATTTTAAAGTTGTAATATATGATCTAAAATTGAACAAGTGTCATATAGTACTTGTCTTTTTACTTTTGTAAATTAATTACAATTGGAAACTTAAATGTAATTATAATTCTAGTTCGGGGTTGGGGCCCTAGCTCGGTTGGCTAAATCTTTCCTGTTGTAGGAGGTTGGTCACGAGGTCTAGTCTCCCCCACCCCCGTGGTACCGGAGGGCGTGTCGTGCCAGCGGTGTCAGTCACGTTAAAAAGTTAAAAAAAAAAATTATAATTCTAGTTCTAATTTTAATAAATTTATTATACTTTAAATAATTATAAAACAATATAAGTTTGATTTTAATTTAATTTATATAATTATAATTGTAATAATAAAGGTAAACTGTAAAGTAATTTTAATTATAATTATTTAAAAATATATATAAATAAAATTGTAATTAATTTTAGTTCTAATTGATTTTCATGTTAATTTAAAAAGTTTAAAACATAACAAAAATAAAATTTAATTATTTTGTTTTCAAAATATTAGTGCATGCATATTAATTTAATAGATCAATAAAATAAATAATTTATTATACTTAATCATTAAGAACTAAAATATAATATATATTTTTTGGAAAATTACTACCAAAGGGGCAGCTCCCGATATATTACTTGAAACAATAGTTACATTACACATGTGAGATGCATGTTGAACCACTATTTTGATTTAAAGGTATAGATGGTTATCAAACTTGTGGCCATCTTAGTCAAGTTCACTATCTCAACATTTGTCAAAATACCTTAATTTGCAATGGTGAATTCTAAGAACGGATGTACATGTTCTTCTTATAAAAACACTCATGATATAGGTCCACAACTTTGGCCATTTTTAATTCTTCTTCACCCTTTTGCTATCTATTGTGTCACAAAGTAGTCCTTTTGGGAATTTTTTGAATGTCGATATAGCATTGATGGCCTCATTGACGAATTCTTCCCTAAGGAAGCTATTTTCCATGATTGAGAAAATACTATTGTCAAAAGCAAGTCAAGAGTAGCATTTCAAAGCATTATAGTAGCAATTCAAGATCCAACATCATGTCAAAGTTTATGTGTGCTCATGTTCATGTTTTGTGAAGGCTAATAGCCCTTGTTGTAGGTCTCTAAAGCATTCAAGCATTCAATCATTCAAGCAAGAAGGATCCAAACCCTTGAAGTGATGAGCATGAATCCAATCCTTCAACAAAACTATTGAAGGGTGGTGAGTTGTAGCACTTTGCGATTCCATCATTCCTTCCTTTCAATTATCATTTATATCATTGGCATTGCCATTGTGGAAGTGGAAACAGTTACACAGGGTTTGACTGAGGCAAGCCCCTAAATGGCCCAACATTCTCTTTGTGAATGTGTATATTATAAGTTTGAAGAGGATTGAAGAATGATTGAAGGAAAATTTTCAATTGTTGCATTCATAGCCCTAAAAAGTTGTCAAGCCATGGAAACTCAATTATAGAATTCCCTTATGAAATCTGACAACTCTACAAATGGGATTTAGAAGCTTAGATCCAACACCAAAGGACCCCCAAATTAGTTTCAGGACCCCCTATCAAGGACCCATATGCCCCTAGGTGTCAATGTTCTCCTTTGCATGCCAAATTCAACCTTTTATGATAGGTGCACAATCTCTAGTACTTCTTAGATTTGCCTGCATTTTATTGTTTCCATCTATACATTTCAAGAATATTGCATTTATCATATTAGGTCATATAGTTTAATTAGGTTAATCCTTTCAAATCATTTCCAATCCATTTATAAGGCTCAAAAGAAGGAGATCTAGGTCTGACTGGCTCACCTTAATGGTTGATAGTCAATCTATTCACCTTGTTGATCTCCCTCTTTAATAAAACTTGGAAAAGGTGGGTTTCCCATTGCATCCTAGGTTATCTATATTTAGGAACATTAGGTGACACCACAATTTTGAATTTTTTCACTTTCCTTTTGTATGTCCTACATTTCTAATACCCATGTACTACCATCTTCATCTCATTTTTGTGTGATCCTATTATGTCCCCTTCTTTTCTTAGAGGTGTTATAGAAGAATTTTGTATTAAGGTTACCTTCCATGAGTCATGTCTCTTGATACTTTTAATACCAATAACACTCATCTCTTGCTAGGACCTCATTGTAATCTACTAGTGGCTCAATTATTTCTCTTTATGAAACTCTAATCACCTCATTCCATCCCTAATAACCATCTCGCTCAAATCTTCCAACTCTGTTTTGTTTTATTCTTTTTCTTGAAAATATTATTGGATTTCTTCTTCCATATTTTAAATTATCTTTTAGTTGTTGTAGTCTATTATGGAACTTATACATCTTTGTACCTATAAAGCCAAACCTTGTGTGCCTATCACCACTTCTTCCTCCGTTGTTGTATGTTTCATTATAGTGAAACGAATTGACACATTGTGTAATTTTGTTTAGTGCATTGCACCATCAATCACATTAGTAAGTCATGAGGACTAACATTTTCTCCACTTAGACTTTTGTAGGAAACATTATTATTACTATCAAGGAATTTGGCATAATCCCCCTTATGAATCAAGTCTAGATATGAGACTATAAATTTTATCTTATTGTATGTTTCATATTTCGAGCATGTTGTCGAATTTTAATAACTAAGTCTAAGGACCGTTGAGTATCTAAACTATAAATTTTTATTTGGATTATTCCTCATTAACCATTGGGATTGACAATTGTTCAACCTAATTTAGGTTTGAGTGTGATCCTTGGATTGGATTATTTTCAAGGATCGTGATATAATGAATGAAATTAGTTAAGCAAGAGATGGGGATTGTTGCATCATTTGATTTTAGTTTAATGAATGTATTAATATGTTATATTTCTATTGATGTGGATACTAATTATGAGAGGGATTGGTCTCTTCAAATATTTTGTAGTTCACTAAGATCGACAACCAATCTTGCATTCATGTCATTGAAGGTAACCTAAATTAAACCAAGGGTAAACTTTAGGTAAGTATATAGGTGGTAGATATATATGTGACATATGCTAGCTAACATTTTCAATAAGAATAATACTAATAATAATAATAAAATTATGGTTTTAAAAGATAAATTAGATAGGTTTAAAGGGGTCATACCCAAAGTTTATGCTTATATTCCTTTGTTAGTGAATATGAGTTGATATAAAGGAAAAGTAGAGCAAGAATTATATAGAGGGTTATTAATTAAATCAAGAAATGATCTTAATATTATTTGTGAAATTTTATCATTAATGATGATTCCTAATCATGCATATGTCTTAGATATATAAATAATGTTGTGACTATGTGTGGGGATAGAGAAGGAGAGATATCAAAACCCTATTGAGATACTTCATTTATTGAAGTCTTGAGTCATTACCAATGTTTAAGAAATGAGTCATTGTGGTTTTTTTGATATGTCTGAGTTTTCTTTTATGATTTTTCAGAGTCAATGGTATTTTTATTAGATCTTTTTTTATTCAATTTTTGTTGAAAATCATATGTCGAGAGGTATGAGTTCAATTACATTTTGTTAAATAAGGATCTATGTTTTACATGGTTTAATATTATCTTAAAATGTTAATTTTATCTTTATTTTTGTGGTTTTGAAGACCTTAGGTATGTACCTAAGGGTTAGGTACACTTTGGAGACCACAACTCATCTCATTAATAAGTTTCCACCCATTGCTTTTCTCTCTTTTGATTGTGACGAAAATTGGAGTTTAGGGTTAGGTTTTCATATTATTCCTTTTAGGTGAAAATAAAAGGTTGTTAGGGTGAGAATTTAAGAGGATTTTTGGTGGGTGGACTGCTTTTTTTGGTTTTTGGAAGCTCTTGGGTGCCTTATTTTGGGAGAATGGATAGTTTGGAAGGGTTTAAAACAAGGATATGGATGGGGTCAAGAGGAAGAGATAAGTTTCCTTAACACTAAGATATAAAAAGATGATTTGTGAGTGTTTGAAAATTTCTTGAGTTTCTTGTTGATAATGGTTGTGATAATTTTGTTTTGTATGTAAATATATTCATGGTGTTATTATGGTTAGGATTGAGTCACATATGTGTTGGTTTTTTTGGGTCTTGTAAAAATATTGAGAAATTCATATGGGTATGTTATCATTTTTTCATTAAGGGTTGTGGGTTGTTTCTATTTGTGAATCTTGGGGATTTGGTGTTTCTCCCTACACAGGGGATGGCTAGAGCCATAAAATGGCTTGATGATGCCATATTTTGGATGGGTGGAGAGATCGAACTTCTCTTCCCATTGGCACACTATCATTGGAGTTCCAACATTGCTACTTCCCTTGGAGTTATTCATGTTTGAAAAATCACTATTAAAAATAGAGGTTAAGGTATGAAGCTATAGTTTCTTTTGTAGATAAAGAAAATGAAAAAGGAATTTCTAGTTCAAAAAAAAAAAAGAATGAAATAGATAAATAAATGAAAATGAATGTATAATGGTTTTGAAATTAGAATAATAGAGTATATAATGCCTCTTGTGATGCGAATCAAAGTTTGGGTGAAAAGGGTATATTGTTGTTCATTAATGAGTAGAGAAGAAAGTATGTTTATAATAATTTACTAATATACTTACCTTGTACAAGATATATATATATATATATATACATATAATCAATCATATATGTAACATATGATAAAAGGAACTCTAAGTTTAATGTCTAAAACCTAGGATTGATTTTTCTCCTTTTTTAAAGGTACATTAGGATGCAAATCAAGAAGGTTTTTAGATTGACTTTCAACCATGAAGGTGAATCAAGCAGACTTGGATTTGATATTTTTGAGCCTTAGAAATGGATTGGAATTGATTTTCTATGATTAACCTAATTCAACTATGTACCCTAATATGAAAATTGCAATATTCTAGAATTATTAGCATACTAAAACAAAAACTTGTAGGAAGATCTAGGAAGTGTTGAGTGATGTGTACCTTTCACAAAAATTCGGATCTAGTGTGAAATGGAGAACAGAGTCACCCAAGGTCATATGGGTCCTTGTAGGACTTTTTTAGAAATTTCAAATTTGATCATGTAGCTCTTTGTCTGCTCTTTGATGCCTACCCTGCAAGCCTTCATCTTCAGATCTGGACCTACAATAAATCTACAAAAGAGATGGGGGTGGCTATATAGGAGTTTTTCTCAGTCAAACCCCTATTTTGGTATTTCAACCTCCATAATAACCAATAATATTGATTGATAATATTTTTTGTGCCCTAACCTTAAGTGCATCTAGGGTTGTTATGAGATAAAGATGGATAAAACCCTACTCAACTACATGACAAGATCTACCTAAGAGGGAGTCAAAACACCCTTAGGAAATATAAAACATAATCATAACTTGCTTTAGGCTACAAGTAGGATGAAGCTTGAAGATGAGAATAGTAGAAATTAAGTCATTAGGTTGAAGGAAATGACCAAATGCATCTCCCAAACCTAGAATCCATTATGTTCTTCTATTGGCATCAACCTTCAATTATGGAATATGGCTTGACCAAATCTACAAATGAGATTGCAAACCTGCAAATTCAAATGTATGTGGTGGAATGTAATGATTTTTTTCTTCTCTTCTTATTGCTTTCTAGTTTCAAATGGTGAAAAGACTAGGTGTTTATAGGCATTTTTCTAATTTCTCAAAAATTAGATCTTGATAGACAATATGTATAATTTTTGAATTTTAAATGTTAAAATACTAACACCGACATATCTAAAATTGTTCCTGGGTAAAATAGGGGGACCCATACATGGCATATGGGTCATGTCCCTATTTTCTAGTACATTAAGTTCTGAGGGGAAAATATCAATTGGATGCATTTGTTCAATGCTTGAAATTTGTCAGAAAATGATAAAATAGGCCTTAGAATGCATAATTTAGGAGATTAGGGCCTAGTTAGGAGGTGTTGAAAATGCATAAATGTAAGGGTCACTAAAATAGGTCCAAACTAAGCATGAAATTGTACTATCACCTACAAGGTAGTATAATTTTCAAATCTACATTTTGATGCAGGAGCATCCTTGGGTCATGGCAATCTTGCATCACCCAGAAATATTTTCATTCCAGTTTGTTTTTGTTTCAACTTCTGTTCAGTTCAAGTTGGAAGATCCGGTAATACTTCATGTTTCCTCGCCAGACCTTGCGGATCTATGTTTACATCGTTGACATGTTCATTTTCCTTATTCCAAGATTTGAGTATGATTGGTTCATTTTCCGGCAAGTTATCGCTTCCTGATTATGCGGCAGTTTCTTGAATCGGCGCCAGAATAATTTTCTTATCTAATGACCAATTTGATTGCTTGTGGATCATTCCCGTATCTTTTGGATCATGATGGTATGATGTGAATTGTTCTATGGGGTGTCCCCAACCTTGATTTAGGTCCACACTACATTTTATGCAATCAAAGAGGAGTAATTCAAATTTGAGGCCGACATATGCACACTCACATTACATTTTTTTTAATCAGAGATTGTAATAATCTTTGGGCCAACGCAGACATTTCTAGATTTGTGAATGTCTATAAAGCATTGTAATTAATCATTAGAGGTGGTAGTAGTGAAAAGTAGAGTTAGATATTATGGAAGGAAAGAGTTCTCTATAGGATTTTCGCTCACATTGAGGAGCATGTAGGAAGATGGTATTTTGAGCAAGTTGTAATCAGGCCTGCAAACCAAATCTGTAAGCCCGAATGTTTTCAATTGTTTGTAATTGAATTTTTTGATAATAAGAATGTTTAGAATTGTTCTTGTCTCCATTTTCTATGTTGCTTTCATTGTGTGACTCTTGATGCATGGTCTAGACTGTTCTCTTAGAGGACCCTCTAATCGTGGCTACATTAGATGGTATCAGAGTAGATGGTTGTGAACTTGCGAATCTTGAGATGAGAGCTGGTTGTGAACATTGAGTGGTTTGAGGTCCTCGTGGTATTCCTTGGGTGAACAGATCATCAATCTGAGGCAGGTTGTAAGTGTGTTCAATAGATCATCAAGAGAGAGGCAATTGAAACCTTGTAGTCAGATCGTCAAGTTGAGGCAGTTGCACCAAGCAGGGGGAGAGGTGTCACCGAGAAGGATGAACCCTAGAAGAATGGAGCAAACAATGGAGGACTTTAGAAATGAGATGAGGAATTAGATATGGAACCTCTTGGGTGGTTTGAGGAGAAACCCTGAACCGGAGGATGAATATGAAGAAGTTGCAGAAGAACTTGAGGCTGAAGAAACTGAAGGGTCAACATATGAGAGAGAAGAGAGATTGTTGAGTGCAGTGGAAAAAGTAAGTAAAAGTCATAGGGTGGAGGTTACTAACTTCTCTGGTACATTGAATCCAAAAGATTTGATAGACTGGATAGGAGATTTGGAAGACTATTTTGAGCTTGAGGATATTAGAGACCCATTAAGGGTTAGGTTGGCACAAACTAAGTTGAAAGGACATGTTGATTTATACTGGAAAGAGTTGCAGAAGGATAGAGTGGAGAATGGTGAAACAAGAATCACCTAGTGGAAACAGATGGTTGCAAGGTTGAAGGCTAAGTTTATTCCAGAAGACTATGAGTTGGAACTATTCAAGAAGTTGCAAAACTTGAAGCAGAAGGACATGAGTGTCAAAGAGTATACTGATGAATTCTACAAGATGACAATCAGATTTGGGCACTGAGAGATGACTAGGGAGGTGGCAAGGTATGTAAATGACCTTAGATTTAGCATTCAGGATGAGATGAGTATGTTGAGGATTTCTACAGTTGAAGATTCCTACCAATATGCTCTTAAGGTAGAAGATAAAGTGAAGAAAAGACAATAGAATAATCCCAAAGGGAAAGAAAAGCATATAAACAGCAACAGGGAGAATCATACAAGTGAAGAAGAATCAAGACCTAAGTGGAGTAAAGAATCGTAACAAAGGTTACAAAGGAGATTAAATGGCAATAGAGAGTTCTTGGGAAAATGTTTCAAGTGTGGAGAAATTGGAAATCAATCTTTTGAGTGTCCTAAGGGATCAAGTAAAGGGACTGGTAAAAAGAATTGTATGGCACATGAAGAGTAGGGAGAATCTCTTATACTTAGGAGAGTCTTGATGAGAGAGAGCAAGGAAGAGGTTGACACTTCACAGAGGAAGAATATTTTTCGGACTATGTGCAAATCAGGAAGTAAGTGTTGTAAGGTTATTGTGGATACTGGAAGTACTGATAACTTGGTATCTAAGGAGACGGTGGAGAAACTTGGCTTGAAGAGGATCCCACATCCTTGTCCTTATAGGATAAGTTGGTTACAAGATGATCATGTAAAGGAGGTGAAAGAACAATGTTGGGTGAACTTTAATATTGGCCCCTTTAGAGATAAAGTTTTGTGTGATGTTTTGTCTATCAGTGCTTGTCATGTTTTGTCAGGTAGACCTTGGCAGTTCGATAGAGGAGCTATATATGATTGCAAAAAGAATCTGATTACTGTAGAGAAGAATGGACGAAAGTTTACTTTGGCTTCCTTGAAGAATAAGCAGGAGGAAGTGAGGAACTTGAGTCTTGTGAAGAGTTGTAGTGTTGAGAAGCGAGATGTAGAGGTTGTACTAGAGGATGACATGGATTTGAAGAAAAACCTTGTGGCTAAATTTCAAGGTGAGATGAAGTCAAAAGAAGGTGAAGACAGAATTGTGCAGCAGAAGATTTGGGTTGTAGATAAAATAGCAGATAAGGTGAAGTCTTGTAGGAGAGGTGGATTAGATGGGTGGAAGAAGGTGAGTGGTGGTAAATTTCCCTTACTACCTTGTGCAGGTATGAGACAGGAAAAGAAAGGAAAAGAGAAGAATAAATTGCAAAATATGACAGAGGAGAGAGGGGAGGTTAGGAGGAAGAGAAGTACAGACAGAGAAGATATTTGGATCAAGAATAAGCATGGGATCTTCATCTCGAATCCAGTTTTATGTTCATGAGTTCTTCTCATGGAACATCTTTTCTGACCAGGGGTGTTTGATGCAGGAGCATCCTTGGGTCGTGGCAATCTTGCATCACCCAAAAATATTTTCATTCCCGTTTGTTTTTGTTTCAGCTTCTGTTCAATTCAAGTTGGTAGATCCAATAATTCTTCATGTTTTCTCGCTAGACCTTACGGATCTATGTTTACATCGTTGACATGTTCATTTTCCTTATTCCAAGATTTGAACGTGATTGGTTCATTTTTCGTCAAGTTATCACTTCCGGATTATGTGGTAGTTTCTTGAACCGGCAGTGGAATAATTTTCTTATATAACAGCCAGTTTGATCGCTTGTGGGTCATTCCCATTTATTGTGGATCTTGATGGTATGATACGAATTGTTCTATGGGGTGTCCCCTACCTTGATTTAGGCCCACACTTCATTTTATGCAATTTCACCAAAGAGTAATTCAAATTTGAGGTTGACATATGTACGCTCACATTACATTTTCTTTAATCAGATATTGTAATAATCTTTGCTCCGACGCGGATGTTTCTAGATTTGTGAATGTATATAAAGCATTGTAATTGATCATTAGAGGCGGTAGTAGTGAAAAGTAGAGTTAGAGATTAGGGAAGGAAAGAGTTCTCTATAACATTTTCGCTCACATTGAGGAGCATGTAGGAAGATGGCATTTTGAGCAAGTTGTAATCGGGCCTGCGAGCTGAATTTGTAAGCCCGGATGTTTTTGATTATTTGTAATTGAATTTTCTAATAATAAGAATGTTTGGAATTGTTCTTGTCTCCATTTTCTATGTTGCTTTCAGTGTGTGACTCTTGCTGCATGGTCTAGACTATTTTCTTAGAGGACCCTCCAACCGTGGTTGCATCACATTTAGCCCCCACTTTAGCAGCCACATGACACTACGTGCATATGCAAGCTAAAGTATTAAAATAAAATCATGTTGTATAAAAAGGATACTCATATGGACATTTAGAATCATTCTTGAATAGGAGAATGAAGCCCTCAATGTAGTCATTTGTAAAACCACAACATTAGGAACCACATCCTGCAAAACCGATTTGTTAGCTATTCAAAACCATCTATACATGTCAATCTTCAAAACTTCTAGGGAGAACCAAAATTTGAGGGTAGATGTATGCTCCCCTTAATTCCACTTGCTTTATGGAGGTGGAATCAGGGTAGCAATCTAATTGCATTAAATTTCCAAGCTTGGTGAAAGAAATGCTTGTAATAGGGTCATGACATCACAACACCAACTATCAAAACACATCTAATATGATCAGGAATGGAACTAAAAATCATACGACATCAAAATCAGAGTTCTCTAGCCCGGGCATTACAATGATTCAAATGAGATATGGTAGTACTAGGTTTAATTATATATGTTTGGGTAAAGTTACCTTTTTGACAATCATTTTAACTTTTTTTGTTTGAAGGTTTAGAGAGAGATACCATTGCACCAAGGAGTGAGGATACCGAGCTGGTGGGTTAGTGCATGGATTTGTGACACAATTTTGGCTCTTAAGATGCCACTTTTTTTTTTGAAATCAGCAAAATCTGATTTGCACAAGAGAATGAAGATAGTTGCACTCAAAATTTTAAGATGTTGAAAGAAAAAAAGTTGAAGTGCTCCAATTTTATTTTCTAAGCTACTGATAATTTTTTGAAATTAATGAAGATTAAGGGTCTCAAAAAGGGGGGTGCAAAATAGGTCCTATTTTTATCAAAAAAAATAGCATAGCACCTGAGGGCTCCCCCCTTTTTTGATTTTTTTTTTAGAATTTTAAAAATCCCAATAGTGAGAAATTAGCTAACACCATGTAGTTTATCCTCATTCTTTCGGATAATTTTTTTAATGAATATATAATATTTTATGAATTTTCAAAGTTGACACATCCTAAAAAGTTCAAATTTGAGCGTGCTCACCCCTAATTTTTTTGAAAACTATCGAAATTTGATTATTTTTTTTCATCATGTGTTTAATGGAGTCTAGTTTCAAAAAATGTAATTTATTTCATGTTTCAATGAGCAAGTAAAAATCTATCCTAAAACTAGCACATGTTGGTTTTTGACCAAAAATGAAGGCATTTACAATAGAAGCTATGGATCAAAACCTTAACTGAATCAAAACGTAAAAATAATTATATATTTAGATAGCTAAGAGAGAGGTTAACGTTATCATGATTTTTTTACAAACTTGCATTGAAATACGTGCAAACATGACAAGGAGCACAGACAAAAATATGAGAAAATTTGGAAAATTCTATCAATTAACACGTCCAAAGAAGGTCATTTGGCGAGCGCCAAATTTGGCGTGTGCCAAATGTGATGTGTCATTTGGTGAGTGCCAAATTTGGTGCTTGCCAAATGACCTACTTTGAACAAAATGTAACTTTCCCCTCTCTTTGGTCAACCACTCTGATAATGTTGATAGTGCGTGGTATATGATCATAGATGGATAGTTGAGGTTTTACCTTTCATACGCTCTCTACCTCGTTACCCTAACTGGATAACTCTCTATC